>JANPWX010000137.1:2663839-2675849 GCA_024734555.1 Trochalopteron elliotii
GGGCCCGCGCTGGAGCCAGCGCTGAGCACCCGGCCCGGGTCACGGCGGCTCCCGGTGACCGTCTGCTGGCTAAATCGGAAGGAACGGTGACGTTGTTCTTAGCTGAACACCATTAAAATGCTCCTCTGGTATCTCTCAATAGAGGTGAAAAGCATTTCAGCTTCCTGGAAATGGCCGAAAGAGGCGACGTGTAGATCAAAGTACGGCGCAGAGCTGGGCTCGTGTTTGCAGGGGTTTTTGAACTGTAGTGAAAAGGTTTCTGCAGCTTGCATCGTAATGAGTTAAGTCAGCACGTGAAGCGACTAAAAAAGGCATATTTAAACAGCATCGGGCTATTAACTTTCCTGGGATTTAAGATTTATGTTTAAATATATTATTTTGCTGTTAGCAATACCAGCATTTAAACCGTAACGTTGATCTGTTCAACCCTGAAGCAAACCAGCTCTGCCTAACGCAGCTTTGAAGCGACACAGCCAGACCATAATACTGTGGGAGCTTAGACAGCTTTGTCTGTACTTGCATCTCTCTGCATGTTTTTCCAGGACTCTGATCTTTGTCTGCGATTAATCATTGTCCAGGACTGCTGTTCCCGGTGGTAGAATCCATGAAGTGCTCCAGCTGGGAGAGGTCCTAACGCGTGTGCCTGGCGCTGGCGTACGTGCAAACCAGGGCCAGAAATTGCTGGGGCAGCAGGCGCTGGACAGCGAGCCTGCCGTGCCGCCCCAGTGAGTTGTGTGGGTCCTCAGCACTTCTGGAAGTTGTTTTTGTAAGTCTGAGCTGAAAATTTCTTTCCGTTTTTTAGCGTTTCTAAATGAGTATAAATGTTTAGTGTAGTTTAAAAGTCACCAAAGCAGTTGAGACCAGTTGTGCTCTCAGAGTGGGTGGTTTCATGGCTGAACCTCGTATCTGAAAAGCGAAATGTTCTGGTACAGTGTGTTTAAATCCCAGAAAGGTCAAAGCAGACTTTCATACTTGAGTTAGACTGACCCTGGTTTGCTGCGTGAGACTCTTTAGATAAAGAGATCTTTCAGGGAAGAGTGGGGGGGGGAAGATTTTTTTTTCTCTGAACAGCTTGGGGTGATTCTGTGCACATTCTTGAAGCAAAGGAGTTTGTTCTTGCCCACAGCGTCCCTGCCTGGCATTGTTGAGTGGAAAACTCTTATGCTAATTATATCACTGTCTGTTATCAATAAGAAGTGATTTAATTTCTTTGGCAAAGTGTTGCAACAAGAGCAAATTAGATTGAGAGGCAAAGTGAAATAAAAAATATGCAGCTGTTCTGCCAAACAATGATCCTGACTGTTTACAACATTTTGCTTTAGACTGCCTTGTACACAGAATCCTTTATATTGGAGGTTTTCAAGTCACAATCCACTGCTTGTGCAAGGAAACTAGATTAATAGATTATAAAAGACAAAAGAGACCAAGGTTCATCTGGTTCAACTTCCTGCATTATGCGGGTTTCTTGATTTTTGTGAAGCTTTTGCTTTTTCTCATTTGAAAGAATTTAACTGCAGCATAGCTGCATCTTAGATAAAGATCAGATTTTCATTTTCAAATGGGCTGTGAAAGGGAATAAAATACGGGTAAATAGTTTCCATCAAAAATCTACCTGACAGACTAGAAATCAAAGTACCTTTTTAAACTTGTCTAGTTTCTGCTTTCAGTTTCTGCATGTGTCTGTCCCTCAGTCTCCTTGGCAGAGGAATGCTCCATGACCAGATTTCCATCCCCTCGTAGCTCTGTGTAAGCTGAGCATTTAAACACTCCATTGCAGGCTGCAGAGCTCCCCCTCGGGTCCATCTTTACTAATCCTGTAACTGTTCCTGCTCCAGTTTGTCACCATTTTGATCTGGGCAGAAGGGGACAGAGCCATCGGCAGTGACCATGCCCGAGCCAACAGCCCTCCTGGCTCAGATGTGTCTGTCAGGCATCCAGGGATTACTCCAGCCCACGTTCAGCTGGTTTCCCAGCAGAGTTGCTAAAACACTCTTGGATCTGCTTCTTAGGATGACAACCCTGTACTGTAGGATTGTGCTCTTTGTTTTGCATGTATGGCTTTACTCTGGTCCTCTTGAAAACTCCTAGTGTTGCTGCTTGCAGTGGCCTTTTTAAATTATTATTTTTATTTGATACTCCCTCCTGATACTTCTTAGTGTCACCTACAAACTTGGTTGGTTATGATTTTATGTTTTGTTCCAGATAAACAACCTGTCTGCACTGTGGGTGTTTCCTGGTTCCAGGTGTGTGTACACACACCTCAGCAGTGTCAATATTGTGTCAGGAGGAGGTCTGGTTCCACACCATCCCTTGCCACACCCCAGTTGCATGGGAAGAAAGCCCAGTTCAGGAGCTGGAAGGGAGCCAGAGGCACAGTGCAACACTTGCCTGCCCTGGTGTCTATTATGTAGCCATTAAATAATGCAGAGCACAAAACAGGTGGTTTCAGGACCCATAAAAGAAAGATGAGAGGTCTGGGGCAGGGTGGTAACAAAGTACATTCTGAGACCTTCCTGTTAGATGTTTTTTTTTAGACGTGATGCCTCACTACATACTCTGTATCCAGCTGTTCATTCAAGACCTAAATACATTAGGGACTTCTTCCCCCCTGCCAAATTTGATTGAGATTGGAGGAAGGAGGGAGGAAAATTACATAGAACCACACAGACCCATTAGACAGTTTTATTTTTAGGAAACCAGGCTAAGAATATCAAAGGAATATTGAGTAGGAATATGGACAGGGTATTTGTCTGTTCAGATTTTCTTGCCATGAAATTTTTCATTCCTTCCTAAGAACAGCAGATGATCTGTCTGGGGAACTGTCAGCCAAAATAAGCAACCTGCTGACAGATTTCACCTGTGTCCCAGCATGCTCTGAGGATGCATGGGATGTGAGCCTTGAACAATGACAGGGAATCACTAGGCTGTGTTGCTGGGCTGCCGAGGTGCAGGGATGCATGGTGACACCCAACAGTGCAACAAACATTTACTGTGTTTAAGATCCAGACAAATTTTGATGGATATGTTGGCTATTTGCCAGAGCTGAGAGGGGGTGGGGTGGGATTGTTACTTTTTAAACTGTATATGATCATATTATTTCTGCAAGTATTATGACAAAGCCACCTCTGTAAGGTAGGGAGTGAGTTCTTTCAGAGATCTAACCTTTCTTTAGCTATAAAGGAATAAAGAAGCTGTTTCAACACCTGACTTGCAGAATGTTTTGTGTTGCTTCTTGCCTATTGAAATGCAGCTGCCATTGAAATTCTGTGATCCTATCAGGATGTAGAACTGGTTATTTTTTAGAATGCTTTCAAGCTTATAAAAATAATGAAATAAATCAAGACACTTGGCAATTCTAATCAGCATTCTAAAGCCATCGAATTACAAAACAATTCAGTGCTTCATGGCCCCTGAACAGTACAGTTTCACAAAAATAAAAGAGAAAGAATGAAAAGAATGTACCATTTAAAGACGCCGGGCACTTACAAAGCTTTCATCAAAAGGAAATGAAGATACAAATAAGTAATCTAAAAGGATATTTATGCATTAAATTACTTGTGTCTCTGGATACTTCATTAAACAGTCTGGAAATGATGGTAGCTGGGGACCTGGGAGCCATTTTAACACATGCAGCACATACAAGGAACATTCTGATTATAAGTGATGGAGTATAATACATTGCAGCCAGAAACCGATGACAAAGATCAAATGGAATGAGTTCAGCCTACAAATCAGAGCAGTGTCTTCCCACTGGTGCCATGTGACACGAGACCAGGACTTTGTTTCGCCCTTGACATTGCCACCACTGCTCTCAATCCTGCAGTTAAGGATTTGCATCTTGATTTATTGTTTGACAGGACGGTGGGGGAGTGCCCCATCTGGTCCCCGCAGCCCTGGGTTGCAGCCGAGCGAGCCCGAAGGCGCCGGGTGGGTGAAGGCTGTGCCGTCCACGGCTCCCTGTGCTGCTGCGCTATAGCAGCTCCCAGTTGCTAAGCAGCTGCAGGGTTGTCTCTGCCTGTGCTGTACGAGAGGAGCAGCACGGGCTCCCCTTGATCGCTGGAGAGGAGCCGGCAGCATGGAAACGGGAGCAGTGGCCGTGGCAAAATCGTTCCGTTCCTGGCTGGCTCACGGAGCCGCTGGCAAAGGCGCCGGAGCGAGGAGAAGGGACACTCGGTGGAGCAGGGGGTGGCAGGAGGGGAGGGGAGAGCCAGCATATGTGCACAGCAGAGGTTACAAAGACAGCAGATCCTGGCAGAGCAGGGGGCACACACCGAGGAGAAAGGAATGGGAGAGAGGCCAAAGGCACGGTTCAGATTTAAAAAAAAAAACAACCCAAACAACCAGGAGGAGAGTGTGGCATATGGAGAGGGGAAATAAAGCAGAACTTGCACAGCCTGCGAATAATTGAATTGAATAACAGAAAGAGGGAAGGAGCCTGATTCATTACTGCCCTTCACCTTGTGGAGACAGCTACACTCAGGAAGAGGAGGTGTGGAATACAACAGCATCCTTCATATTTCACAGTGAACTGTAGGTTTTACATTTCAACCCCTGCCATTTGTGGTTTTCTCCTTTCATGGCCCGTGCCTTTTGTTCAGACTTTACTCCTGCAGGCTCTGTTCTTATCTGACTTTCTGAGTTATTTTTGAACTTGCTCTAGCTTTGGGGTTTTTTTCTTTTTGTAGATAAACTTTAAATTGAAATACCTTTTCCAGGTATTTTCATTGTTTTAACCTTCAAGAGGTCAGGCCATTGCTAGTTTCTAACTGAGTTTTTTTTTTCCACTAAACCCACACAGCCATTGCTGCGTTTCTGCCTGTCTCTGTCCTGAGGGCTGCTGATGCAGGACGGGGTTCCCTTTGCTTCCTGACACCTTCCCCTGAGCATTGTCTTTCCTTTTCCCTGGGCAGTGACTGCCAGCAGTCTGGAAGGACTCGCAGTTAGCAGCGTGCAGGAAGTGGTTCCTGTGGCAATAAATTATCACAAGCCCCTGACGTGTTGCATAAAGGGGAGTGAAAAAAGTGTCACAAGCATCTGCAAGGGGTTCTGACCAAAAGGGCTCCTCAGTTCCACCACCACTGCCCACATGAAAAAGCACTTCATGGTGTCGTTGCCTAACGTGCAATTGCCTGTGGAATAGGAAATGCCAGTGGAGCTGGCAGGGAAGCAGGAAAGCTGGACATTCCTCTGCTCCAGGCACAGGACTGAGGGGCAAGGCTTGTAAGCAGGGTGGGGAGAGGAATTTAAGCTCGTGCAGCTGTTGCTCTGCTGTGACCAGCCCAGGCTTGCCTGGAGGCCTTTCCACTGAGAACACTTTTCCCCAGGTCCAAAACTGAGTCCTAAAAGGAAATTGGAGGTGCCCACTTGGACTTACAGTGGAAATTATTTGCTGTGGGTGCAGTGTGTGTAGTTCAAGCCAATAAAGTACGTGACAAATACACAGCCAGATGTGTTCTGCACTTAGAAAATTTTTGTCTAAGATGTCTGATTCGTGGGGATGCTGTATTTGCTTCCTTCTTCCATTTGCCTGGAGCCCTTATCTTTGAACAGGCTCTGTCTGTACTATTGTTAGACTCCCAAGACCATTAAAGGTCTTGGGGCACTGACATTTTACAAGCAGACCCAGCTGCCATTCACACAGGGGCATTTTTAGCCTTATGAGAGATGTAAGTTTAATTAGAACAGTTTTAACAAGGAAATCTCCCAACCTTAAGAAATCAGAGCTGCTATGTTAATCCCAGTAAGCAATGAGGAACTTGACAATGTGTCTCCTGTTGTTACGGGGAGATTCAGGAAGGGTGAGATGTGTGTAGGAAGGGTGAAATGCACAGGAAATGTGCCATCAAGGACAGAGGTGTGGAGCAGGGCAGGGCAGTGGTGTGGAGCAGGGCAGGGCAGCCTGCCAGACCCAGCACTGTCATCTTGCTGCTCTCTGTGCCTGCCCTCACCATCCCACATCACTGCTTGAACACCTTCCTGACCCGCTCTGGTGACTCTCAGTGAGGACATCCAGCCAGGCCACTCTGCACTGTCAGCACAACCAGCTCCCACAAACCAGGCACAGGCCAAGAATCACAGCTCTAAAGCAAACATCACTCAATTACAACTTGGTTTTATTTCCAGTGCCTCAAGTTATTAATTAACCTGCTCTGAGCATCGCTGTTCCTGTCAGGGTTTGCTCTGGCCAGGTTATGGCTGCTCTCAGGTCTGAGAAAAATTCATTCTGGGCCTGTGCTTTGCCTGGCCAGGCTCTGACAAGCCACAAGCTCCTCTAGCTCCTGCCAAACCTCCACCTCTATGAATGAGCATCTTGCCAGCCAGACAACGACAGAGCAAGAGCTTCCCACTTAGCTCTAGCCATACATCCAACAGTCCACAAAAAACAGGCAGAAATTGTGGTGTCCCCCATTTAAACAGAGGATTTTATCATCTCTTCAGTCTGGCACTGCTGCCTTCCTGTGGGAAGTTTGCACAGATACCAGAGGGGAGGATGCAAACTTCACGTTAACTGCCCTTTAATGACAGTGCTGTGCATTACTCAGCAAAAACGTGGCCCTATTTCATCTATAGTCCATCCTCTTACAGGATGAACATACTTCACCATCTTTTATTCTCCCCCTATGAATAGTCCCAGTTTCCCCACATCCTTGTCCAAAAGGTTTGAGGGCTTCCTGCTTGGGCCAGGTGCAAGAGTGCAGGAATGAGGTGTTGATCAAAGCCTGACCCTGATCAAAGCATGACTCTGTAAAACACACACTTGTTCAGGCTGCAGTGTGGCTCACATAGTGAAAAGCATATTTAGGAAGCCAAACCTGGGTTTGCTTAAACTTGATGTTCTCTACAGCCACACAAAAAAAGTACAACTCCACATATTCCAGGTTTACAGGAATCTTCCAACAGAATTTTGGGGAGTGTAACATACATTTGGCAATCCACAGTTGACTCACTCCATATTAATCCCTCCTGTGTAAGTTAAAGCAGCTGAATGCAACTCCTGCCCTGGTGATGTGGTCATCTTAATTAACACACACTCCTTTTGGGTTCAGTCTTCCTTTGTTTCTGAACCAGCAAGTACATTAAAAGAAAATGTCTCTATCCACAAGGAATTACATAATTTGGGAACGAGAGAAGAAGGGAAAAGTGATCTGAAGGAAGCAGATACTGCAGAGAGCACTCCAATTTTGAAAAAAATAACATCTTCGTGCTTGCTGGGTTAGGTGGAGTATTGGGTAATGAAAACACAGGAAGGCCTATGCCAGAGGGATTTTAGAGGTTATACTAAAGGGATTGTTTGGATACTGGCTAAGAACAAACTGTGTTGCAAGCAAAGCCATTTGGAGCCTTTTCCCCTAAATTTCCCCAAATTGCTTCCTGATGGGATGTGTTGTCTGCTGCAGATCTGGATGCAAAAGAGCATCTGATGGTGACTAATTTCATGCAGATCTGTAGCAGAGCCCTGATCTCTGTCAGCCACAAGCAAGGCTGTGCCTCACTCCTGAACCCGCTGCTTCTGCCTGTTCCCATGGCAAAACCAAGCCCAGCTCCCAAGGCAAACACAACTGCAGATCTCACCTGAAACGAGGCATTCTGAATCCCTCTGTCTCTGCCAAACCTCCAGATTGCCTTCCCAGCACAGAGGGAGGGGATGAGATCCAGCATTGCTGTGATAGCCCTGCCAGCCTGTGGTGACCAATTCCTGCCCGTGGCTCAGGGTAGCCATGCCAGCACATCTGGGAAACACACATCCCCAGATCCGTGGGGCAGAGCTGTGGGGGTGTTGGCAGACACTTGCCTGTTCATTTCATGCTTTTCAGAGATCACTCATTGTGTTTGATGTTCCAGAAAAGCATAGGATGATCCTAATCTTGTGTTACCCATTTTTCACAACAGAATTTGGCTTGAGAGTTGATGCTTTAGTGAGCAACAGAAAGCTGAAACTGCCTCTAAGCACCTACTGTATCTGGATGAGATGTTACCACATTGATTTACTTCAGGTTTGTAAAATGGGGTGGTTTTCCCCCACAACTGCAAAGCCAAGAACTCAGTTTCTAATGAAAGGTGAAATTCAAAACACAGCACACTGTGTATGAGGTAGGCCATATTTGGCCCACACAGCTGGCACCCCTGATTTAAAAAATACCAGAGAAAATAACCCAAAGCAGTTTGTGTTCCCTATAAATAGCTGTTCACCAGGTAGTCATGAGTATGTGGTTTATGAATAAAGTTTGCCCAAACTACATCAGAGTGCCTGAATATTCTCTGCCTGATTTTGCTGAGTTGTGTGTCTTAATTTGTCTCACACCTCCCCTTGCAAACCCTTGTCCTGTTTTCTTTCCCAGCCCTCTGAACTCCCTGGTAGCATTTGGACAGATTTTACATAGAGTTTATCCAAAGATTTCTGCACTGATTTAGTGCAGGGGCTGCTTGAGCCAAGTGAAACAGGAACTATTTCTAAGGCAAGAAAAAGCAGAAAGGAAATTTTCTTATTGAAATATAATTTTTCCATATTACTTAATAGCCTAGAAAGTTAATGCCTTTCTGGCAGCACTTCCCACTGGGAAAAAAATATGGTTCCTACTCAGCCAAGCAACAATGTAATAATGTTTTAGGTTGGGTTAAACGTCTCAAAGACTGGCGGGTGTCACAGCCACCTTGCCTTCAGTGAAAAAGGCAATTGAGAGCCCTTATGGAACAAGGGATTTACATCAGTAGGAGCTGCTACACAAAAAACCAGGCACATGGCAAGGTTTGAATAGATGGTGAATCATGTGGCCCAAGGGATTTTTCGGGGTGGGGGCATGTGTGTAAAGTATCAGGCCATGAGGACCAGATGGTTGAGCTCTGCATGTGTGAGAGGAGCAGCGAGAAACTGCAGAAATAGAGGCTGAGAAGCAGCTGAAAGTCAAGGGCGCTGGGGAGCTTTGATTTTGGGAATTGTGTGGAGAGTTTAGTGAGGGTCAGAGCAGTGTTGGCACTGTGAGCAAAAGCACAACTGAAAAACAATTTTGTTCATTTGTTCAGTGAACAGGAGGAATCACCTTGAGCCTTTGTTATAGGCTTCTCTCACACTGATTCTGTCGCCAGAACTTCGTGCTGTGTGCAGGGACAGTTCAGCTCTCCCACATCAAAATTCCCCCTTCCTTCTGTGCCCTGTCCATACTAAATTCCATGGGGCAGAGACTCTCCCTCAGTAAGAGTCTGTGTGCACATGACAAGCAATTGTTGGCTTTGTGCAACATCTGAAATTTATCAGAGATTCACTTGACTTACTTGGTAAATCCCATTCCTTAGGGTCTGTCTTTCCTATTGTGACTTTTTCAAGGCATTTCTCTTGCTCAGTACATGCTGTAGTGGGAATTCATAGCTGAAAACACAAATAATTAATGTCACTGGTAATGTTAAAAAATAAATATTTAAGACACTGTCTTGTTATGCACTTTCTTAACTAAGTTTATGAATATTTCCTTGGGCATAAATGGGGTTTGTTGTTGTTATGATGAAGTCTTTGTAAACTGGGGTCTGTGTTATGAAAAAAAGATTAAGTGTATTTCAAAAACATAGTTCTGAAGACAATAAGGAAGAACAGGTCCCCATTCTTGTCCAGTTTGTGTTACCAAATAAACTAACAATATGAGTATGCAGCAGATGGTGTGTGCAAACAATATTGAACCTAATCTGTGACTCTCTTTTGGGGTGTTTTCATAACTAACCTGAATTACCCATCAATACCATCCCAGAGTGTCAAAGCATCTTTTAAAAATCACAAACTCCCTGCAGTTTTCCTAAGCAGTGTGCTAACCTTTCAATCCTTCCTAACTTTTTCCTTGGTGATCATGAAGCAACAAATTGACACCAAGATTGGAGCACAGATATTTTCCATACCCCACTAATGCCCTGGTTTTCTTGTGCTCCCTGAGAATCTCCACACACATATTGACCCCCGAGCTGCAGATGTGTAAGCTTTTGATGAAAGAACTTGTGACAAAATCAATATATAGGCCAAAACTGAACTAGAGAAGGACACTTGCAATTAGTAATAGAGGGTTGAATCTTCTTCCATTTAAATCACTGGCATAATTCCATTTTAGATTTTGCTTTTTTTGGAGTCAGCAAAATAGGCTCAGCTTTTGCCCAAACCCAAATGATATGCCTGAAGCACTGCATAGCTGTTAATTAAAATTAAGTACCTGAGACACTGAAATGTTATATTTCATCCATACTAAGTTGACTCATTACAAGTAGCAAATCCATGACTTAAAAGCAGAATTTAGAGTGTTTACAGTTGTATTTGTAATCTGCTCATTTTATGTTGTTTCATCCCAAATCTAAAGGTGTACAAATCTAAAAGTTCCCATAAGTATAAAATGTACAAAGATACAAAGCTGTGAGAAATGTAAAGATTGTTTTGCGAGACTTGGGAAAAAAAAAAAAAAAAAACCAAAAAGAGAAAGCAACCCCCCACAAATTAATAATGAACCACAAAATACTTTTATGCCCCCCAAAATCCCCTTAATGGCAATAATTGACTTGGAAAAAAAAAACCCCTGAATTCTTCAGTTACAGGAAGACTGTTAACTCTACCTGCTGGTTGTATCGTGCATAGTGTGATACTGGGTTTGAGCCAGGTCCAAATAAATCATTTCAGGATAAAACAAATTCTTTCCTGGCCCATCCATTCCTGTGCCATTGGAATGCTCTCAGCCATTACAGTGGACAGGAGCTGAGGGCTTTTCCTGTATTCCAGGTAAGATTTATAAGGCTGTGGCTCGTAAAGCATTTTTTGACAGCTTCTACATGCTTGCATCAACTTTTTCCTCAGAAAAATGGCGAATTTTAAATAGATGTGAATGTCACCTTTTTTTTTATTATTATAGTTTGAGTCATATGACACTTTGTTGGGTATTACAGGTCCTTCTTCCTATCTATTGCAGAAATATCCTTTTCTAGCTTTTTGTTTGCCGTGTGCACAAAGCAGGATCCTCCTTGCCCGAGTGCAGTGGTGCTTGTACTTGGTCTGGAAGGCCATCTAGTGACACAACCGCGCAGGGGAAAATGAAAAGCCCTACTCGAATTGTGGTTTTGTTTTGTTTTTCTTAGTTGAATTAAACGGTCTTGCTACACCCGAGCGTGTCCTTAGGGGTTTGTTGCTATTCCCACAGGTGGTATTTAAAAAAAAAAATAGGATATTTTTATTTCTTAAAAAGAAACTTACTTAAGATAGAGCACACTGCTAATTCCTGCCAGGAAAGAAACGTGCTTTTTTTTGTGCTGAATGGTGGTAGATTTGCACCTGAGCAGATCTGTCCAAAACTCCGTCACTACCCTGACCTGTGCATTGGAGCCAAACATAATCCAGCAGTTGTGATCCTCTGCGTTCCACGGTACAAAAAAACCCCCACCACGTGGAAGCCTGGGGTCACCACATCTCTGAAACTAAAATGAGAAATTCCAGTTATTTTCACCGTAGCTCACCTTGGGCGGTGAGCAGATGATGAGCAGAGCTGTCGGCTCTTACCCAAGCAATAAATCAGTGGAAAACAAGCAGCGAGCCCCTGCCAGTGCCAGCACCAAGGTGCCTTTCCGGGGGTGCCTCGGGGGTCTCTGCCCGCCCTCACCGTGCCTGGCACCGCTCGGCCCGGGACTGGGCACACATCGGCGTTGAACTGGGGCGGTCCCTCAGCGCTGGCCGCTTGGAGGGACCCAGCACGGCGCTGGAGGGGCTCCCTGTGGGAACGGGAATAAATAAACGGGAATGGGGTGTGTGGGTGGAGGGGCAAAGGGACGGGGCCCGACGGTACCGGGGCAGGCGGCCTCGAGGGCTGCCCGGCGGGACGGGCGGGAGGAGCAGCCCCGGTGTGTCTGAGGGGACGCGGCGCTGAGGGGCCTTCCCGCCGTGACCCCGAGCAGCCGCAGCGTGAGGGCGGCCCCGGGCGGGCGATGAAGCCCCGAGATCCGGGAGAGGCTCCCTCAGTGTCCCGGGGGGCCCGGGCGGGGCCCTGAGGCACCTGGG
>JANPWX010000137.1:2676154-2697257 GCA_024734555.1 Trochalopteron elliotii
GGGCCGTGCCCGAGGGCGCGGCGGAGCAGCCCCGAGGCCCCTCGGCCGCCCCGTCGGGCAGGAAGAAGGAGGTGAAGGTGGTGATCGTGGGCGATGGAGGCTGCGGGAAGACGTCGCTGCTGATGGTGTACGCCAAGGGCTCCTTCCCCGAGGTGAGGGGCTGCCACCCCCGCGGGGCTGGGGGAAGCACAGCCGGGGCCGGCCTCAGCGCTTGGGCCCCGCCAGCACCGCTTCTCACCATCACAGAGTCCACTAAGGTTGGAAAAGGCCTCTGAGATCATCGGGTTCCTTCTCCTCCCTTTGCAGCAATACGCGCCCTCTGTTTTTGAGAAGTACACAACCAGTGTGACGGTGGGGAAGAAGGAGGTCACCCTGAACCTGTACGACACCGCAGGTAAGGGGTTCCACTTTCCTGGTCCCAGCCGGGCTGCGAGGGGCAGCTCCTGAGTGGCCACTGCGATGGCACCACTCGGGGACATTGGCCTGGGACTGAGCCCAAACCCGGCCCAACCTTTCGTAACTTCAGGCAAATAAGCAGAAACTGTGTTACTGTAAAATGTTGCTCCGGTGAAGGCACCCCCATTTCTGTTCCAGCCGATTTTTCAGTGTCAGCTTAAACCAGACCAATATTTGAAGACTGTAAAGATGGACAGATTTTCAAATTGCTTCTCATAGTTTAACCATAGCATTGCAGGTAAGACTGCTAGAGACTAAAGTGCAAACAAACCACCCACCATTACCTGTTGCATATCAATGTGCCTTCCAGAAAAAAAAAAAGATCGATTTGTCTAATGGCAGTTCTGGTCATCGACTCATTCGTTATCTTAACAACCCAATTAATTCAGAAACATCAAATAGCAAACATATCTGGAAGTATTAAAACCCAATTCCCAGATGCAAAGCATAATACAATCAACCAGGAAAATATTTTAATATGCTGCCATGTGTTGAATAGGGAAGGAGAAAAAAGGCTGGTTTGTGTTCAAAATCAAAAGGCCGTGGCAGTAAAAGTTATTTGAAAACACTGATGGTTGTTCAGGTTCATTTGAGGAGCTTGTGAAATGGTTTGTGTTCAACTTCACTCAAAGTTGCCAGACTCTGTTATCCAGCTGCGTTCCTAAATGAACCCTAAAATTGACACGTGCTCGGTTTCAGCTCAGTGTAAATCATCTGTTTCAGTTCAAGCCTGTGGAGTTGTTCCAAATTTACACCAAGACAAATAAGAACTGGATGCAGTCCAGTCATTTTTAATAGTAATAAAACACACTTACCTTCTTGTATACTGCACGTGAAAGCTGAAAACGTAATTTAAAAGGCTTTTAATCTAAAAGTGAATTTCACTGCTGATTTTTACTACAGTGTGGTAAGATCCTGAGCACCCAATTTGCCAATGTGCCTTGTTGTGTCAGTGTTACTGTTCTAAGTCCATTTAGTTGGGATAACATACCTTCTACTGAATGGCAAAGGGTTTGGGTCTAAGTCTTAGAGGAAAAGAGAAGGACTGGAATCTGGTGTGAGCAACCAAAGAGGGATTTCCTTAAGACAGGGTGTTGGCACCAAGAACCTGCCACTGCACTTGTCGTTTTTACGTTTGTTTGCTGTCAGTGTGGATTTTTTGCCTGTTACATAATTCCTAGCTCTCATTTAAAATCCCCGTGCCACACATTCCAGCATTTGCCTTTGAAGTTTCTTCCAGGCTGTAAGGAGCACGGGCTGGGTCTGGAGATGGCAGTAGGCTGGGCAGGTCCAGCATTGCAGCACTGAGCTCTCCTGAGCCTGGCAGGAGTGCTCAGCTCCTTGTGTCTCAGGGTTCAGCTCTGCACAAGACCTGCAGCCACCAGCAGCCCAGGGACAGCTCACTGAGCCTGGTGCTGGTGGCTTATCACAGAATCAGGACAGTTTGGGTGGGAAGAGACCTTTAAAGGTCATCTAGTCCAGCCCCCGTGAAATGAACAAGGACATCTTTAACTAGATCAGGTTCCTCGGGGCCCTGTCCAAGCTGACCTTGAGTGGTTTCATGGATAAAGCAGCCACAGCTTCTCTGGGCAGCCTGTGTCTCGTTGTGAAAAAAATCTGCTTTATATCTATTGCAAATCTGCTCTCTGATATTTAAAACCATTACCCCACGTCCTGTAATTTCCCAGTTCATGCATGTAACTATCAGGCTGTGTGTACCTTCCACACTGAAATCACAGCTGTAAAAACTGATTTGGACTAAAGAACTGTTCCACTGAAGAGCAGTGGGGTGTATTTTGTGTCTTGTAAGACACTTTGGGAAGTGGAGCTGCCTTTGTTGGTGTGAAAGAGCAATTGCTTTCCATCTCTCATCTGGAAACCTCGAAACCCAACATTTTTCACCTCCCAAAACTGCATCATGGCCACAAGGCTACAAGTTTCTTGGGGCTGTTGACACTTGTCTCCTCCCTTCCTGTTAAATGTCTTTCGCTTTCCCTAAGACATGGCAAGAAAGAAAGCAGGGAAATTGTCACCCAGGTTAAGACATTTGATTGGGAGGGAGAAAAACCTGAATTTTGGTTCTGTTTCAAAGCTGCTTACATAGTTTTATGTTATATATCTGTAAACTCTGTCAAACTTTAATTCAAGTAGCTTTTCAACCTTTCTGTAACTGGAAGTTTTGCTAGAGGAAGGACTTACTTGAGCACATTTTAATCTCATCCTGTTTTTAATAGTACAAAACTGACATTGAGTTCCTTAAGGGTTAGACCACGACCCAGAGCTGTGTATTTTTAGGATCTTGCTTGGAGCAACACTAAATAGAGCTGGGTGTACTTCAGCATCATGGAAAGGTAAAGGATAGGTTCAGCTCCATGGGCTGTTTAAAGTTGGAAGGATTCTTTGTATTGTCAAGTCTTGTGCAGCTCAAACCTTTGAGCTTGTCCTACTTACTGAGGAAGGAGGACACAAACAAAAAGCTTAACAAATGTTTCAAGATATAAAAGATATTCTTTCCTTGACAAGAATTTCAGTAACAAATGAACTTAATGGATTAGTCTAAAATGTACCGGAAAAAGAATTTTTGGTGAGAGTTTTGTACTGTGCTGCTGTGTCTTCCTCAGCAAACACTCCTTGCTGTTGCAGGAAGTTGGTGGTACACATAAGCAGTGTATAAAGGCTTTGTGACACCCCTTGTCTGGTCTTCAAACAGCCTTTGCAGCTGCTTTTTCAATTAAGTTTCCATTTCCAGCTATGCATGACAGAGGCAAAAGCACTGAGAGGTGAATGAACTCTGTAGTTTTTCCATGCCCAGGGGACAGTGTCAATGCTCTAGGTGCAGTTCAGACACAAGGCTCAATGCCTGGTGCAGGAGTTTCTCAGAGCAGAGAGCAGAGCACTGCTGGGCTGGGGAGGAAGTAGTGCCTCATCATTGTGGGTACTTGCTCTGCTGACAGGAAACACATGGAAGGCCTCCAGTGAGGTTTTTCAGGTCTCTGATGACAGAAGCATGAGGTCTTCAGAGAAATTTTAAAAGCCAGTGAATGCAAGAATAATTTCTCATAACTTTTGAGAGGGAAGTCATACCTGAGTAAGACAAAAACCCCAGTTTTATAACTGATGTGTGCCCCTCCTGCCCTAAGTGTCCTCCTCTACCAGTTTTCTTCCTGCCAAGGATGTCTGTTTCCCAATTTGGTTTAAACTGAATAGGGAAAGCACATAGCTGGCAAGCAGCTCACAGGCTGGCACTTCTTTGGTGATGAGTGGGCAAAGGGGTGAGGAAGAGCAGACAGAGGTGAACATGCACATGAGACTGAGACCTGTGGTTTCACTTCTCCTGTTCACCCTCAGCCCTCACCTCCCTCCCCACCACAGGGCCTGAGTGCAGTTGATGTGGTTACACAGCATCTCCCAGAGGCACGCAGGACTGGGAGCTTGGCAGAGAATCAGCAAATTTTAGGTGAATTCAGTTGGGTGGAGTTTTTTCTTTGGAAAAACCTGAAGTCTCTGATGGTACAATGAATTCAGGAAGACAGAGGGGTCACCAATGTGCTCACACGTAGGCAAATACTTAACCAACTCTTCCACAGCATGTTTTGTGTTAACTGGGGAAAGAAAACAGCTACCTGTGTTTGAGGAAGCACACACAGGGCTTTGCATAGACATTCAGTTACTTCTTAGGTTCACCCATGTTTCTCCTTTTTAAAACTTTCAGTAAAAAGACCTAAATCTGTGCTAAATTAGCTCTGACCACAGACTGAGCAGCTTTACAGAAAAAAAACCTCTCCCAGGCCCTTCCTTGCATTTCACCAGCAGCAGTTGAGGACAGGGGGTGAAAGGGATTGTTTTCAGAGAGGGGGATGTCTATGTTTAGACACAGTTTGATCTGGGTTCTGTTACATCCTCAGCAGCTGAGGAGCTGCATCTGAGCTCCTAAAGAGCAACTTCCTTCTCCTTCCCTGTGAGTGCTGCAACCACAGGACTGTAACACACACAGGTTAAGCAATTGCCACCTCACCTTCCCCCTCTGCTCTCTGCACCCCACCCTGTTCTGTGCTCTGTATCCAACATTCCAAATGCACACGTGTTTCATACAGCATTTTCTCATGCATTTATTGTTTGCTTAAAAACCCCTAACTGCAAAGCTGGATTTGAAGATGAAGGAGCAGTTCAACAGGGCATATTCTATAGGTTTTGATTTGCAATTCAACATATTGTGTCACATAATTAAAGACACTTTTTCTGTTATTCATTTTTATATTTTTATTAAATTAAATTTTTATTATATTAAATGAAATGTTTATATTTTATATTATTATATTATATTAAATTAAATTGTATTAATATAAAATATAAAATATTTTTATATTATTATCCCATCCAGGAGAGTGTGAATTTAGGGGTTTGTTCTGATTCCAAGCAAATAAACATGTTTCTCCCAAGGGGACAGCCCTGTCTGCATCATAAATTGCCAACAACAACTTGGAGGACCTTTTAATTTTACAAGCTATGTTGCTAGAAACTCAGAGGCCTGAACTTCAACAAGGAAAACTTTACACAGCACTAGAGGAAATTAGGAAAGAAAAAAATAGTTTGGCACCTGATGTGTTTAATGCATTTAAGGGATTATCTCAGCAACAAAAATGGCAAATCGGTTGCAAACAAGTAGATGGATTGGGAGAATAAGAAGGGATAAACAGTACAGTCTTTGCTCTGAATGTTTATACAACATGCATAATTTTGTCAATTGTGTATTATTTCTGGATTAAACCCTGAGGGACCAATCCCTCTTTGTTCTGCACCTCCCCACAGAGCACATGGGTCTTGTGGAAGCCTAAATACGAAGTGGTCCAAATCCAAGGTTCCCATTGTGCAAAGATCTCAGGCAAACTGAGCAATGGCTTATCCAGCAGGGATTGCCTTGGAATAAACTGTATCTCAACCAATCATTTAAATTAAGGAAGGGAGAAAAATATTGTAGTAGTATTGGCCTTCTGATATCTGCAGTTCTTCAGAATGGAGACAAAAATATAGGCGAGTGATGAGGACGTAACTTTGGACTGAGGCAGGTGCCAGAGCAGGAACTGTTGGTGTAAAGTTGGGGCACACTGAAATTTTCTGCATTCCTTCATGTGAAATATCAACATGAAGATTTGAGATGTGGAACTTCCCTGTAGGGCAGCTTCTGGTCTGTGTGTGGATTGTGGTGATAGTGGGAAGGAGCAGCACTCCCAGTTCTCCTTGTGGAAATTCAGTACATCACAGACATGTGCCTGATTCCAGCATTCAGATGAAATACAGACTGCTTGAATCACGCTTTCTTCCTTATTTAATGAAAAATGATTGTTTTTTTTTTTTTTCCCTGAGCTGCCAGCTGTATCTGGGAATTACTGCTTTCTTGAACTTAATCTCTCGAAGCAAGACACCTTCAGACCCTGGCACGGTGATTACTGCAAGGGGAAGAGTACAGGTCTGAAGCAAATCAGCTTCCTCTTGTCACATCACTTGCTAGAATATCCCTAATCAGAAGTATGACAAATCTCCTGCTTTTCCAGAATTCAGCAGAATTCCCTTAGATCTGCTGGGGAGTCCTGCTTCAAAGGCCAGTTAAGCCTGGCTTATGCTGCAGCAAGGCTTGTTCAATCCTGTGTGTAATCGCTGCTTCCTCTCCACTCACCAGGCTGGGAAAAGCAAGTTTGCCACTAAGATTTCTACTTTACCATTCCTGTCTACCAAATACAGTGTTTCTTCTCCTCACAGCATCACATGTGCAAATGATTTGGGGGACTGCCACTGTCAAACTGAAAATGTTTAATAATAATTGTCAGTTTCCTCTTGATGACTTTATTTTTGAGTAGCAACTTGGCAGTCAGTGTTTAGAACTGCTTCTAAGTCCTCAGCAAGTGGACAAAGCAGGCTTTTTATTAAAGCATGCCAAAGATGTGTTCTGTATTCTAAACCATCAGTTTTGTCAGCGAGGGGGAATCTCCTGTACTCAAGGGAAGGAACTTTACAAGTATGAAAAACTTGCAGTCTGTGCAATTATAGTACCGTTGTTCTTGATCTCAAGTATGTGTCTGTACATATCCCCATTGTTCTGCTTGTTCAGGACAGAGATTTCTTCATCCAAACCATCCTGTGTGTTTCAGGGCAGGAGGACTATGATCGGCTGCGGCCACTTTCTTACCACAGCACCAATGTGGTGTTAATTTGTTACGATGTCATGAACCCCACCAGCTATGATAATGTAGCAGCCAAGGTAAGAGGCTTCTAAATTAATTACACATGCCTGATATATGACAAGATGTCAGATTAGAAATGCTGGTGCTTTTAGTGTCCTGTACCCTGGGTGTGTAGATGCCCACATCACTCATCATGTGCTGAGCTGCAGGTCACAGACCTTAGACCTGGAGCTCACCTCTCCATGGCTCCTAACTGCTCAGAACCGGGGTTGGCTCTCACTAAAAAGATCAAATGCCAGCAATGAAATCACTGCTTTATCTGTAGCAATTTCACACGACCAACACTGCACATCTTAGAGTCAAGACTCCTTCCATCACACATGCATTTAATTGCAGGGGAGAGCTGAGAGCAACCACTTACCGGTGCTGGGATTTCTCAAAGCTCCAAAGCATTCTTGGACATAGCACCAGGACAACAAAGCAAGACTTAGTCCAAATTCTGTTTTTAAATGTTACTTTAGAGGAGCTCCTCCGAATTTAAACAGATAGAGACAGATGCCACTATGTTTTTATAAAGCAGCTGGCTTTGGGAAAGACTTTTAAACATTTCTGAGATGTAAATAGTGCATGTTTGGCCCACCCCACCTAGACTAATTCCAAAACTCTGAAATTGCAGCTTACATTATATGCTGCTTGGCCGTATTGTTTTGATTTCAGGAAACAAACAACAAAATAAAATCCAGATGTGAAAGTTTTGTTTTTCCACCCCCAGTGGTATCCTGAAGTGAATCACTTCTGCCGGGGTGTCCCGCTGGTGCTGATCGGCTGCAAGACAGACCTTCGGAAGGACAAGGAGCAGCTGCGCAAGCTCAGGGCTGCCAAGCAGGAGCCCATCACCTACAACCAGGTAAACTTCAGTGTTTCTGAAGTGGTGGCCTCTTGGCAGGAGATAAAGCATTGCTCCTCACAGGTATGATCACAGACACTGCAAAATTAGGTGATCCAGATAAAGAAATGATTGACAGCACTAACAGAGGTTTCTGTAAGTTCATTTTGGAAGTGGTTAAATCACCACCCATTTTTAGTGCCAAAGTAAAGAGAAATATGACCAGTTTTAAAGGACACAACTATCTGCCTTCTATGCTCATTACATCTCATTCTTCTTTCACAGCTGGCTTATTACTGTTACAAGTTTGTAAGCCTTAACAAGTTTGCTGGACTTCCTTCATAATTGTTATTAGCCTACGCTGCAGTCATTACTGGTGCTTTGATCAGTACTGTGATAAAGACTGGAGATGTTAGGAAACTCATTCCAGTATTAAATACATGGACTGTTCTGGAATAAATGTATTCTGCAAATCCTACTTAAAAATAAATCCTTTCAAGGCCAATAGCAAGAACATCTGCAAGGTTTCTCTGACATGAAGGATTGTGTTTTGATGTCTCTAAAGTAATCTTAAGAAAACTACATATTATCAGTATCTGTAAGCATTATGAATCAATGAGGTTTATGAGTAGTGTTATGTCAGTGGCATAGCTGTCCTAGGTACAGGAGAAACAGTGATGGAACAGCTTGTCCCATGTCACACAAGACCTTTCTGTTCTGGTCCTCCAATTTTTCTTTTTGCTAAACTACAAAGCCATCCTTCTCCTCTCACCTCAGAACAAGAACAGCAGCTTTCAAACTGAGACACACGTCCAGGGAGCAGCATCAAGTGCACTACGACCTTGAGTGAATCACCACTTCTTCTAAACAGCAGGAAAATAAACTGCAACTGCATCACCACAAAACCATGCTGAGTCTTTTAGTTTGTCTCCCTTGAACACCAGATGAGGTCTCAGCCTGTCACCGTGAACGGTTGCAAATTGTCCCTTGTTTGCATGAATAAATCCCTTCATCATCCTCACATGAGAGAGGTTCCAGGCAAGCAACTGACATTTCTGGCCAGTCTGCTGAGGCCTCATGCAGTTAAACTGAAAGACCCACATGTTATACAAACTTTGTCTCCTATGTGAGCCCTCTCACTTGGTTTTTTCCTCCCTGAAATGTGTTCTACCTCAGTTTTTTACAGCTGATGGCACCTTGAGCCACACGATGTGGTGCTTCCCATGCCAGGCCCAGAGGATCTGAACAGTATCTGCCACCACTGCAGCTTGCAAACAACTGGAAGGAGACAAACTGCTTAAATATGAAGAAACAACACCCACCCCCCCAGTAAAAGCCCAAGTGACCCCACTCCCAGAGATTATAATGCATAAATGCAGAGTCTGTGAGCCATGGGTTGCAGACCTGGAATTCACAGTAAAAGGTTCACAAGCATTCAAACCTTGGGGTCTGGCTCTGCAGGGACAATAAAAGGATCACAAGTAAGAAACCACTGTGCTTTGTCTGTAGTGATTTCACACAACCAGCATTGCATGGAAAATATTTTAGATTCAAGCCTGTTCCCATTGCATGGCTGAGAAATGCAGGCACCCGTTTGTTTTTATGAGGATTTTGGCTGTGCCCTTGTGATGCTTCAAAGCAAAAGTCAAGGTTCCTGCATGTGCACCAGCAAAACAAGGCAAGGCATCAGTGCAGATTCTGTTCTTGCATGTGACATTCATTACTAAAGGTGACATCACAGAAGAGCTAAGGTCAGGCCTGAAAAGAATACCACCATGTAGACATCTTATCCTCACCAAAGTCCCTACCCCAGCATTTAGTTTAAAGAAATTCAATACTGAGAATATTTTTGTGCTATCAGGACTCTGCATCTCAAGAGCCTCTAACACTCTGAACTCTTAAGCCAGGCTTTGGTTCAGCATAGTGGAAAAACCCCAAGTTTATTTACAGTGCTTCAGTTTATTACCTATGCCACTCACACTCTAGCACTGCACTCAGAGGCAGCTTCTTTCTTCATGATTGCAAAGATGCACAAATTAATTCCCTTTCTTCCCAACTCACCTTCCTTCTCTCATCCACCGAACTTGCATCTTTTTTTACCTTTTTGTTCTTTCCAGGGTGAGGCAGCTTGCAAGGAGATTAATGCAGAAATTTACCTGGAATGCTCAGCAAAATGTCGTGAGAACATAGAAAATGTTTTTAAAGAAGCCACAACCATTGCTCTGAGTGCCATGAAGAAAGCCAAGAGCCAGAAGAAACGGAAAGTGTGCTCAGTGTTATAATCTGGACTGCACGAGAGCCAAATGATTCAGATTTTATAAACAGTTTAACTTTAAAAACCTTTTTCTTTTTTTTTTTTTTACTATTTGCATTCCTAGGATAGTTTATTTTAATTTTTTAATTATTTTTAGTATTTTTGCACTTTTGTTACATTGTTCTCACAGACTTTTCAAAGCTGTTTATCACAGTTAACTCATGCTGTGTGCCTTCACCCATCTGGCTTTTGCTTCCAAGTGTGAACAACTATTTAAACTGCAATGAACAGCAACTGCTACTATACAAGTTAGTGTTGGGGTTTTTCTTCCTCTGCAAAATAATTGTGCTATGTTAGAGCTACAATTTACTGCCTTTTTCCAGTAGAAAACTCACATCTTTCAGAAGCAATGTTAAAACAGCTTATCAAGCACTTTTGAAGAGATAAAGTTTTGTCTTAACATTTTTAAGTTTATTAATTTGGTGGCAATAGCATGAGTTGGCCTCAAGCTGCCCCCTGAGTGCAGATGGAACATCCACCACCCCCCTGGACCAGCTTTGCTGACCTGCACCTCAGAGCTCCTCAAGGCCTGCTGCTGGAATGGAAAGTGGCATTTATCAATGGAAATATGTCAGTTGCTCCAATTAAATAATGGAGTATCATGGGAAATAGTTAATTTACAGCACTCAAATTTAGAAGTACTCCAAGCAGCTACTACATGTAATGTCAAGTCAATCTTATGGTAAACATTTACAGATTATTTAATGCAAGGCAGATGCAAATCATGGTGCACACTGGAGGGAAAATTCATTCATTCGTGAAATCATCTCTGTTGGTATAAATTAAAATTTTCTCTTTTGTGATGAAGGTGTCAGTTGTCTTAAGGATCAGGAAGGTTCCCACTGCAGACCCTGGTACAGGTGCCTTGTATCTCCTGGTTCTTTTGCACATCCCCTCACTGAGATCTCAGATTGTAGGAGCAATCCCTAGTTTGTAGTCATCATAAACCAAACCTGAGAGGGGAAATGAGGTTCCTGCAGTACAGGTGTTGCTGAAAGCTTCCTGTGTAAGGCAAACTGTACGTGACCAGCTGGTGCAAAACTCTTTTGGAGCAAGCCATCATTATTGCTTTATGTGGAGGGTCAACAGATTGATACTTGAAAAACCTTTTCATTTTTCTCCTAACTTGCTTTGATTTAATTAAGTTTTGTGAATACTTATGAGCCTAAAATGGAAAATTAAATTAATTGGAAGTGTGTGCACATCCTTGACTATAGAAAAGCCTTGGAGAATTGTGCAGCCTTTTTTCCACTTGTCAGTAAAAGAACCACCCCTTACCCAGTATGAAACTGAAACACCAACGTTCAGGAAGTGACCTGTTCACCATCAGCTCCACAGTGGAAATCTCTCTGGCTTTTTTAATCTGAATTTCTCAGGTTGTAGAACTCACATTATTCACCCCTGCAGAACCAGGTTCCAGCATTGCTCTCAACAGAAAACAATTTACATTTCATAAGCTGAGAGTTCAAGGAGTTAAAAAAAACCAAAAACAATCTCACAGGGTGTGCAAAAATAGCAAAATACAGCCCAAGTGGTGTGAAAACTGTTGAAAATATGCAAATTGCAGTTTATTGTTCATGCCCACAGGACAGTGACACAGCAAAGGTAATTGTGCTAGTTTGCAGCAACAGAACTGATGAATCCATGTCAAGCCTGTGGTGCATTATCTGTCCCCTCATGAGCACACTCTGGGGAGGAGGGCACTGTTTTCCACTCACTCTGCCAGAGGATGTGCCCAGTTTGGGCTTTGTGCTGGCTCAAAAGGAGCCTTCACTGTTGGGAAAGACATGGCCCAAGGCAGCTCAGTGCTGCAGCTGCCTGAGGAGGTACAGAAGCTACAGCAGCCAAAAAAGGGTGGTCCAAGGAGTGAGTGTAAATTCAAACAGCACAAGGACTTTAGCAGGGTAGCAGTCAGTGTTTGTCCCCTGCCATCCCCTTGACCCAGTGTTTCCATTCTCTTCATTACTGGTACAAGTGCAGCAGCTAAAGAAAGTATTTAATATTTGAGCTGAGCCTGACCTCCCCTTTCCAGAATCGTGCCTCAAAAACCAACCCAAGGACCGTGTGATTGTTACTAAAAAGGGGCAGAGGCAGCTGCATATTGAATGGTTTATTTTAGGTTCTTTCAGGCCTGGACAAATGACCTGGTCTCCCTGGAAAAGGGCTAGCAGACTTCCCTGCCATTTAAAAACTGCTTTTGCTTGTGTGATTCTGTTTTCAAAGGAGGAATTTCTCTTCTTTAAATAACTTTAGAAGTGTATATAGCAGCAGTATGGTACAAAGATGAGCATTTTCTTTTCACAGTACACATAGGTTAGTATTGCCACTGAGAATATGCCTTAAACAAATGCCTTGAAAAACAGCATTCGCTCTGTATTACTGATCTACCCAGAGTGTTCATAAACCTCAATAAATTCAATACCCAGAATTTAAATAATAAAACTGGAAAGTGTCAGGTATCATTCCAGAATTGGAATTACAGTAGATCTCACATTTTCCCCAACGCTGGCACTGCGCCAGGCAGGTGCATGCTGCTCTATATACAGAACAAAAACCCCAGAAGCAAATACATTTTTATATTAAATATACATAAATAGCAGGAGTGTGACTGGAGAGCCATGCTTGCATTAATACTGAGTCTGTGCTGGCAGAGTCCTTCACCAAACACAGGGACAGGTGAGTCCTTCCGAGCCCATCCATGGCTTGGCTGGGGTTGAGCAGGATCTGTCCCAAACCCAGCCCTGCTGGGAGAACAGGGATGGATGCACGCTGGGAACAGGTGGAGTCACAGCTTCTTCACCTTGTCTTTGTTCTTCTGGAGTTTAGTGTGCACCACCTTGAGAGTAGTGAGGAAGTTCCCGAGGAAGAGCAGCAGGAAGGTGAAAGCCAACACAAAAACCTGAAAGGGGAGAGGAAGCAGCATTTATTACCTTGTGATATTACAACATGGATTATATTCAGCACTGCTGTGCTCTGCCAGACACAGAACAGACTCTGTGCTGCATTATCCTGAGATATTTAAATGGAGTCAGATGCCCAAATACCTTTCAGGATGTGCTCAAGCACCCCCTCTGCCCTGCTCTGTGCTTCTTCTGAGCAGAGCCAACACGCACCTGCCATTCTTTGCATTCCTTGTGCCTTGACAATCTGAAAAGTGTGATTGCATTGTATAGCTGCCAGAACTGCAAAGGGGAAAAGAAAAAGGCAATTTAATTACGAGCAAAAAGAATCAAACCTTGGAAACATTTGTCATGGCTGTGTGTGACCCAAAGCACCCTTGTGTGGCACTGCAGCAGCAGACACTGTGCTGCAGAGGGAGGAGGGGAGCACCCAACTTACATGCCCGAAGAACAAGAAGGGAAGGAGAAACGTCAGCCCCCGCCACATCCAGGACTGGAATCCTTCTGGAAAAGGTTGACAGAAGAGGCAGAGCATGAGCACAAAGAGCCAGGACTGGACCTGCAGCTGTTCCCCACCCAAATCACCCCATAAGGGCTATTCCTGTCACATAAAAATATTTTCTTGAAATTGCTGTAGTTGGAGAAGGATAAAGTTGGGGATTTGGATAAACCTCCATCTTAGTCTCCTCAAATGCTGCCAAAGAACAGATTTCTCTGCTCCTGACACACAAGACCCAAGGAGGGGGGATAAAAGCCTCACTGCCCTTCCTGCCTTGGGACACAGGCAGCCAGGCAGGGGGCAGCTCTGCAACTGGGGGGCACACAGATTTCTCCCTCCCCATCAGTGCATCCAAAACCTGTGCAAAACCAGTGCAGGGAAAGCATAGCAGGAGACCTCACCTACTGTAAGGTCCAAGTGGTTTCTCTCCCCCAAAGCTCGGAGCCTATAGAGGCACCCCCTTTGGTAATAATACTGTAAGAACTGAACACAGCCTGGAGAAGGAGAGAGAAAACATCACTACATTGGTTATTCAGAAGTATGGTAAGTATCAAACTACTTTAATAATATTTAATCCAACAGCATTTAATTATTGGTTATATTTGTGGATTGCATATTTGTACACTGTCTTTATATTCCTATAGTTTAATATTCCAGTATTTACCAAACAAAAGTGTTTTCTTCTAAGCATGTACAACATAAAATGACTTCATCCCCTGAATTAGCAAGGTAAGATCTACTCACTCTGAAATATTGAAAATGCTAAAAATTGACTGCGAAACATCTGATACATGAGTCCATCCGGCCTGGAAGCAGAAGACAGGGAGATCCATTAGTTTGCTAAAAGCATCCAGTGCATCCAACCCTTCCCCTTCACCATCAGGCCTGATCCCATTAGCAAATGAACCAGCAGCTGGTGCCCAGCCCATTCCACCCATTGGGAGCCCAGAGAGGTGCTACAGCCACGCAGGAAGTGCTCTCATTGATTAGGTTTCCCCTCTCTAACAGGGATAAATGCCATCCCCTCTTATCCATTATCACAGATTTCTCCAGGCAGCAAAGCCATTCAGCATCATCTGCACTGAGAATCCCAGCACTGCAACAGGGGGTGGCTGTGCTGCTTATCCTGAGGGCAGCTCAGGATGGATGGGGGGCAGGGGACCTTCTGCCCCAGCCACTATGTCACCCCCTTACAGATTCAGAAGCAGAAGCTTTTCTTGTTTAAAAACAATTTTTAATAATTAACTCATCAGTTCATGCCCAAGTTGAGCCAGTTTGCATGGAGGAGTGTATTGTGGGTTGTCTAACCAACACCACCACCCACACACAGCAAGGGGGTAACTTGCATTTTTGGCTTTAAATTCTCTAATCAAGGCTCAGTAAAGGCACCAAACATTCATTTTGTGGTGTCCTTCCTCTACAGCAAAGTGCTGCTTGTTTCCTTAGTTACAGAGACAGAAACTGGGAGACTTGTAAAGATTTTGCTATCACCAGCCCAATTACAGCCACAGGGTTTGTGTTTCTTTTTTTTTTTAACCAGCAATGTAAATACAAACTTGCAGTTTCGTATTTATCATTGAAAACATCTGTAACATCAAACAAATATTAAAGCTGACACTCTGCCATGTGTCCTGTGGCCACAGCTTCATGGTCACACTGGATTTAAATGCTCAGATGATATAAACACCATGAAACAGGCTTGAAGCACCTCGAGCAGGCAAGAGCAGACTCACCACGTTAACATCACTCCAGACAGGAACGTGGAAACGTAGTGATGAGACACCCACCAGCCTTTGATCCTGACAGGAAAAAAACATGGCAGTTAGACAAGAAACATGGATTTCAGTATTCAAGTCCAGCTTTACAGGCAAAAAATTATCAAAAAATGGGACCAAAGCAGATGTCCCAACTCAAGCACAAGGGATGCTGAGGCATTTCCAAGCACAGATGTGTGACCTCTAACACAAGGCAGCACACACATCCCAGACCACATCAACAACTAACCCACAGCTACCAAAACCACCCAACACCTTGGACCAATAACTTTGGGACTCTTAGGAGCTGCAAGTGCTCTCCCCAAACTTCAGGTGGCCACATGTGCCCTTGGAAGTGACCAGGGAGGAGAAGAAAGACAAAAGACTCTGCAGAGAAGCCATCAGCATCTCAAATTTGCTGGGCTTCAGTGCCAAGCTGAATCCCTTTTTGTTGCCTGTTTTTTTTTCAAGGACATTTCATGCTTTCCATGGCTTTTGCAGGTGGCACTGTACCTTGAGCCATTGCTAATGAGAATGCTTTCTCGTATCGTCAGCGTGCAGTAATACCACACCAACAGAAAGTTAAACACTTCATCTGTCACCCTGTTAAACAGAAAAAACACAGAGTAAAAAACCATCTTGTTAATTATAAAGATGCATTTTAAAAGTTCCCTGTTTTTCCTTCCTCCTCCTGGGTAGATGAAAACCTGCCCAGGTGAGGCTGTGGACACAAAGTCCCATCCTGAACATCTCTAACCCACATGGGCAGCACTGCCAGGCTCCAGCCCTTTTCCCCCTCCCTGTGATCCAACACTGCAGATCCTGAGCTGATAAGCAGGTATGCAGGGATGACATTAAGTGCTGCTCAAGGAGAGAAAGCATCACAGAAGCAGCAGATGATCCAATTTAAGAGAGGCCTTTCCAGGCTAATTCAATGAGGAGATTCCATGAGATCTATATAAATCCAATCAACTAAAAGAATGGAAGAGCATTATGCTCTGGGGCAAAAAAAAAAAAACCCAAACACCAAAACTTTATTTTGCCATTTGCAAACTCCTGAAGCCAAGGGGACTTGGGGCAGCCTCTGTACAGGGCAGCATCATTCCTGGTACAATCCTGCATTCACTCAGACACACAGAGACTGTAGTGGAAGTGCATGGCTCCAACACCTTCCTGGTTTTTAAGCAAAACTGAATAGTGGAAACTTGTTGGTGCTCAGACACTTTATCACAACCTGGAGATAATGTTTCAGGTCTGATTATTTCACACAAATTCTCTTTTGTTGCTTTTGTAACCTCAGAGCTGCAGCACTGTGTTGGTCCCTGCCTGGGACAACCCATAAGTACAACCAGTAGTTTGTTCCCAAGGACAGCATGATGCCAGAATAACATCAATTTTTAGCATCATTAGGAAGCATGATGTTGGACTTTCTCAGTTGCAAAAGACTCTTTTAAAAAGGAAAAACAATTAGCTAAAATACAGCTCCTGCTGCCCAGTTGCTCAAAGCCTAAACACCACCTAAGCTGTCTCACTGTCCTTAATAGCACATAAGATAATTCAAACCCAGCACAATTTTATGCAAAATACTTGATAAGAAATAAAAACGCAGCTTACCTGTAGTGGAGAAAAAACCTGCAGGCAACAGCCCCAAGTAACAAGATTATTGTCAGATAAAGTTTGAACTTCTCATACTCGTCCTTGTAGGCAAACCTGGAAGGAAACAGGTGCTGTTTATAGACACAAACAGATGTTTGACTGACATTTTCCAAACCACATACAAAGCTAAATGGCAAGCTCAGAGACAGAGGTTTTGTTGAAACACATAGAAAAGCAATGGACAGCAGTGAAAGGCAGAGTTCTGCCTGCAGGGAGGGTCAGCTCAGTCTCAGCTGCAACACAATGCCTTAAGTCCATCAGGAGCTTGTTTCTGAGTTGGCACAACAAGATTTAAAAAGTACATGTATATCTCCATTTTCTAGAGCACTGTATGCCTACAAGTTACAGTACCATTTTTCATCACAGAAAAACTCTGAACACTTTTACAATTAAGGCCACAGGCCGAGCTGAGCTTAAAAGCAAATGATGGATGGAATCAATTGGAGCTGCACAAGATGTTAGCTTATCCCCATGTCATTGTCCATTCACCCACCCTTCACATTTCACTTATCAGGTCTAACAGAAACCTATTCCCCTCTCTGGGCTCCAGCCCACACCCAGAGCTGGCCCCAGAGAAACCCAAATTCACACACGTGGGGAGGCTCACTCACTTTGCTTGGTTGCTCAGGAGAGTGACATTCACATTTCCCAGCACCAGATTTAAGTACAAGCTGGAAGACAAAAGCCAAGAGCAGACCCAAATAAGTTGTTTCATTTGAACATCACAGGATGATCTAGATCGAGGTGATGAGACAGTGGCTCTGTCAAAGAGGGAAGAAAACTAGAGGGAAAAACCACAGAAGAGGCTTTACACGTGGAAATATTGGTCAGCATTTTCAGGAAGTTACTGAAAAGGTTATTTTCCTGGTCCCTTTTTTGCACTACAGTCTAAGGGCAATATATGTAGTGTGCACTGTCCAAACCCAAAACGTTTCTGATAGAAACTTCTGAGGGGCAGCAGCATCACACAGCCCTTGACAACTGACATAACTCTGTCCTAGCAACCCCACTTGAAGAAAAAGTTAAAGTTGGTTAAAAATATTATTAAAAAATAAAAAGAGAAAAGTGTTGTGCTGATTCAGCCCTCAAAAAAATTAGTCCAGGAAAACATCAGTGTGGAACACTGAACTGCACAATCCCTTGCCAGTGCAGGTTACTGTCATTTTAACAGAAAACCTGCACTGCCCACACACATTTACATCCACTCACAGCTAATGAATTCTGTGTACAACTGACACAGCAGCTCAGCAAGAGATTAATGACTAATCCAATTTTACATGTCTTTCTTCAACCTTTTCCTTCAGGAACAAAGCGCTGTGAACGTATAAAAATCCAAAATTCCTGGAGCACACAAGCCTCCCCAGCAGAGCACATACCCATTCCTCTTGGGCAGGTAGGCTTCCATGTCAAAGAAGACATTCTGCCTCTCCTTGATCTGGCTGCTGATCTCCTGAATGAGAGCAAACTCCTCAGGACTTGCTCTGGGCTTGCACCTGCAAGAGCACAGAAACAAGATATTCCTGTTTGTGTTTTCACCTCCTTTTTATTAGAAGGAAAATAATGTTGTCATAAAACCCAGGCTGTTAAAAAGCTGGCTCTGTGAGGTGATGTGCTTTGCTCCTGTATTTCTGCAGCACCATTTGGCTTATCACGACTTTATTTCACTGCCAGGTTTATGCTGCTGTAGGTTACTTCAACCAGTTGGTTTATAAATCAGCTCCTCTTTTCATCAGCTCAGTGACAGGATCGCGTGGGAATATTGTGTTTTTCTGAAGGAGCTCTCTCCACCCTGGGAACTTTGTGCCTGGTTTCAGGCACTGCCCTTGCAGAGCTTGCAGCTCCTCAGGTATGAAGGATTTCAGGACATATAACAGGACACAGAGCTGATGATTTACTGATAAATTGTGGTTTTTAGTAATTAATGTGAACCAGAGAGCAGTGAGCAGCAGAGGCTGTGGTGTCAGAGGTGCTGTACTCAGACCTGCACACAAGGAATTCAGCCCGTGGAGCCAGAGACAGTTCCCTCCTGTAAATCCACCCAGGAGCAAGTTACACCTTCAAGTTCAAGGACTGATGTTGCTCTTCCAGTGCAGTTTACAGAGCAAAGCAGCCAAAAGCTGCACAGTCCTGAATGTACAGCACACACTGCAAGGATGAAACCCACACCAGCTCCCTCAAACGTCTTTATTTACAAGATTCCCTCTCTCATGCAGTAATGAACCTTCTACTTGGCTGTAATATGGAACAACTTCAGCACTGCAACATAGATTGTCTATTAAAAGTACTAAAAATCCAATCATTTCAGCCTTTGGGAAGGAGAAATATCCCATCCCTGCCTCCTCCACCCTCCAGGTCTCCTGTTACCGTTGCAGGCTGTGCTTCAGATCCCTCAGGGTCTTCTTCTGCCTGTGTATGGAGCTGCTGCAGGCTGTCTGCAAGCTGGTGACTTCTTCCAGTTTCTGCCTGTAAACTTTGTGTGTTTCCTGCAGGAAAAGAGGAGATGGTTGGTAGGAAGAGCCCTTCTAGGTGATTCATGGCATTTGGTCCTCATCTCTGAAGGAAACAAGGAAAATCCTGGTTTTGTGGGATATATAACAGGCACCCCTTTAACAAGCAAGGAGGGGGAGATGCCAAATCAGATATAACAGGGCTTAAATGGACACTGATGAAATTCCTGCAAGAGGAAAAGCATCCTCTACACTCATCTCTTTTCCTCTTTAAAGAGCTTTCCCACTCAGGAGCTCCTCACTCCCATCCTACCCTGCAATGAAGCCCCTAATCCTCGAATCCCCTAATCCTCCATTTGATCCTGATCCATGCCCATCAAATGGTGGCTAAATCACAGAGCAGGCACTCCAATTTCACAGCCAGATTATATCTTGGAGAAAAAAAATGAGGACCTAACGGAGTTGGAGGGGAGGGGAAAGACACAGCACCAGGCACAAATCCATAGCTGGAGGTTTAGGCACCTCCTGGCCACCACTGCCATCCCAACCCCACGGATATTCAAGCAACCTACTGCCCCATATTCTGGTTTAAAGAGCTGAACTGATGTCCCTGCCTGTGGCCTCAGATGCTCCCTGGAAGGAACTGCTTTATCACAGCTCACTGGTCCCCTGGAGCCCTTAATTAGTGCTCAGCCATAACGAGGACACACTCACCAACTGCAAACCCATCAAGCAGAGCCTCTGCTCTCACCCTTCCCTACACTCAGGGATACCTGGGCTCTGCTTTTCCACTCTTTGCAAGGATTTCACCCCACTTTCCCATGAGGGAGGTCTCAGGAAGGGCTTCCCAAGCACCAAACAATGACCTCTGAGTCAATTTTAAGATGGAAAACAGAGTTTGCAGAGTTTGGGTTGCAAGGCTGCTTCACCTACCAGCACAGCAACAACCACAGGAAATTCCCACTGCTCTTCCCAGAGCATAAACATGGTGGTGAAACCACACAAACCAAATCTTTGCTCTCCTCCTTGCTAAGACCCACCTGGTAGCTGTTCTTTATTTACAAGAACAATCCAAAACAAGCTCCAGTATCTGACTAAAAGACCTTAATAACCAAACTAACCCCGTGCAGGCACTGCAGCTCTCACCATTTCAGGTTCACTTTGGTTTTGCTGAGCACACCTCTACAGCACTAATCCCTGGTCAATGACACCACCAGCAGCTGCCACCCCACCAAAGAGTGTTTCTACTTTCCTTTTACAGGTGGGGAAACTGAGGCAGGGACAAGTCACTGACATTTACTATGGTTTAGGTCAGACTCAGGCAGGGAGCTTGTTGAGAAGATGCACACAGCAAACAACTGACCAACAAAACCAGGCCAGCTGGTCTCCCCCAGCACCCAACCCTTGTTTCTGCTAACAGGAGTGCAACCTGAATTGAGTTTTAATTAAGAAAAAAGCTAAATCTGGAAATCGCACCTTTTTTTTTTTTTTTTTTTTTATGCACATTCTGTTTAACAGTCTAAAAGAGGCTAAAACAGCCTCCAGAGTGAGAACAGCCGGTCATACTTTAAAATTGGCTTTAAGATTTAAAGCACGTGTATAGGTGCAGCACTGATGACAAGCAGGGAAGATTTCTGGAGATAAAAGCATCTTGTAGAACAGCTCTTGGCCCCCACTCCGAGACCCTTCTGGCCCTCAATGAACTTTTGCAAGATGGAAAAACAGCACTTGGACCCGTCGTATCCCACCACGGGAAACCAAACTCCGCCAGGAGATGCTGGCGGGACAGGCGCTGCCCGCACTGCTCTTTGCGCTACTCCACGGGTGCACACCCACACCGCGTCCCCTTTTTCCATCCTTGTTCCAGCACCGGGAGCCACATCTTGGTGCATCCTCCGAGGGACCCTGGGGCACGGCCGTGGCTCGCTGTGCGCTGTCCCATGCACTCGCAGCCCGGGGGCAGCGGGGCACCGGCTGTGCGCGGGTGCCGTGCAGGGATGCACATCCTCACC
>JANPWX010000137.1:2697651-2724290 GCA_024734555.1 Trochalopteron elliotii
CCGGGATCCCCTCAGTCCCAGGATCCCCTCAGGTGCGGGCTCCCCTCAGGCCCGGGATCCCCTCCCGTGATGGTCCACCTCAGGCTTGTGCTCCCCTCCAGCCTGTGCTCTCCTCAGGCCAGGGCTCCCCTCAAGTGGGGTGTCCCCTCAGCTGCTGTCACCCCCCTGCCCCGGTCACCTCCTGGAGGCCCTGCACTTCTCCTGAGCTCCCTTGTGTTGTGGCAGCACCTGAAGTCCTCCATGGTGTGACATGGAAGCATCTTCCTGCCCTTTAAGTGGTCCATCACACATGGGGTAAGAGTGGATAAAAAACACCACACAGGACTTGTGTCAGTCCTAACATTCAGGAAAAGGTGCTTCTAGAAGACATCATAAATTGTCAATAACCCTTAAAGGTATTCCTTTCACTGCTGACCTATAAGCCTCAAAAGAGCAGAAGAAAACTCTTATCAGACATGAATATTTGTCCTGAGCTGTAATTGTGCAGGCTGATGACATTTTGTTAGGGCAGTGGTTGATGTTTCTCATACAAAGGCAGGAAATGTGCATTTCCCACTCAGAGCCCTGCTGTGCCAGCCCCAGAGCTCTCCCAGAACACCAAGGGATCACCAGACATCCCAGACTTTCCTACCTCTCCCCTACACCTCTTGACAAGGAACAATTCTGTGCTGTGCATAATGATTACCCCAAAAGATTTCTTTCAACTTTTAAACTAAGCCATGCTAATTAATATTCATTCAAGAGATCTACATTTTCTTTCCAACAGAAACCACAAAAACATTTAATTAAGCACAAACAATGTGAGTGTAGCAAGGCTGGCCTTACAGCTGGTTCTCCATTATTTACCGTTGCACTATTACTAAATACTTCAGAATTACCTGTAAGCTCTCTCCACCTCCTGGGAGGCTGTGGCTGTTTGTATAATCTCATTATTTAAATCACATCTTTGTGAATAAAACCAAAGCAAGCTGAGATAACAATGATCCCCTCAACCCTGGATGGGGCTCTGTGCAGCTGCTGCTCAGAGTTGCCACACCTTGCCTGTCTCTCACTTGTGGCAGCACATGAGGAATGGTGCTTTTCCTCTGAATTTCAATATTTTATGATCATTTTTCAAGGTATCTTGCAAGTTCTAATGGCTGTTTTCTGCTGCCAGAGATCACCTAAGGCCACTGCACAGCAAATCTACAGACATGAAATCTCTGGTTTGCCTTTACCTTAATTAATCCCCAGCTCACCAACCTTTCACTGCCAGGAAACGTATCTAAGAAATTGAGTTAATAAATCAAGTTAAGGATCACAGAGAAATTGTGACTGTTCTCTGGGTGTTAGATTTTGTTTGAGTACACATAGTTATATATATGTACATGTGAGCTCCTTTCCTTCACCCTCCACACTATTCCTGAATGCAAATTCCATTCATTCTTTCCTCTTAAGATAATTGAGGCTGTTTCCTTTGATGCTTTTCCCCTGTCCTAGAAATACAGATTCTTTTCAGCACAACAAAAGGGAAAGGACAAAATATAAATGTAGATGAGTCCCTATTCTAACATCAGGTGACAGTAAGCCGTGATAAATAAAATACTTGGCACATTTTTCAGCTGGAGATTGATACTGCTGATTCATCTTGTATTCATCTGGATTTATCCCTCAATTAAGGAATAAATTAAGGACTTGAAGTGAGGCATTAGCTCAAGTATGGCCAAATTTATCTGCCTCCAGTGATATTAAGAGTCTTGAAAAGCATTCCATGGCCAGTAAATAATTCTCAGCTTTGGGTGACTTCGGGAATTAACATCATAACTTTACTTTTAAACCTCTGCCTTGTTGCAGGTAGTTAAGCAGAGACCATGAGCTGTAAATCTGCAGGAACTCACGGGGAGAGGGTATCTGGTGTCAGCTTCCAGGACTTCAGCCTTTCCATTTGCATGACTATCTAAGTGCCTGAGCATTCCAGATAACCCAAGGGTTTAACTCGAGGTTGTTTTGATGTAAAACCAACACGGTTTTTATCTTGAGAGAGCTGCTCCCAGCAAAAAGGAGGGAAGAATTTTAAATGCTTTCCTACAAGGCTGCCTCTTAAGCCAGAGTCAACCAGATGAAGTTTACAACTCAAACCTTTCCCTTCAATCCCTCCTAAATCCTGCTAATGACAATTCTTTAGAGCAGAGTGGGGGGATGCTCCTTCAGTTCACCAGCACAGGCTTGGTTGGAGTCCAAGACCCTCCCACCTCTTCCCTGGCTTTTCTTTTGAATTTAGCAGCCATAAAACACACATCTGAGCATCCCACTTCCACAGTATGTTGTTGTCACACTCTTCACCTTTAAAGAATTCCAGCATATGTTTCCCTAAATGCTTTTTCTCTATTTATTCTACGAAGTTCCCAGAATAAATTTAATTTATTGATTCTGACAGTTTTCAGTTGGTTTGGACATTTCACTTGGGTGATTCCCCAAGCTTAGTGAGAGCAAACTCAGCTTGGAGCAGCTGTCTCCTTTCAGTGCAAAAATGATTGGTTTCAGATGTAGAATACTGAGGGCCTTGGGATATATTTAATTTTAAAAATATATATTTTTTTAAATTCTGCCCTTAAAAGTGAAAAAAATGAAAGTGCATCACATGTCACAGGACCTTGCTGCAGAAAGGTGTTTCTGGGCATGTTTCCATCCACAAACTCCCAATGCTTGGTTTGTTCTTCAGTGTGTCCAGCCTGGAGTGGAGTTCATTGCAATGAACTGTGTTGGCAGAATAATGGGCTGAATTGCAGCATAATTTACATGGACAGATTTAAAAGCTTCCTTTCAGTCTTAATAAATGTAAGGTTTAATCAACTGCCAGACAACTAAAGCAGCAGCAGTACAACGAGGAGCAGGACTGAAGCCCTGGCACTGCCTGGTGAAGGTTTCAGTGTTACTTGGTGTCAGTGGCCAGTGCCTGTCAAGAGTGAAACAAGAAAAAGAAACCAAAACAGCCAAGAAGGGTATTTGGGACCAAATTTTGGCTGGCAAGGCTGGAACAAGGGGAATTGTGTCAAGGAAAACCCAAATTCTCCTTCTAGCACATCATAACTTGAGTGTTTGACCCTGCTTTTCATAGTGGCTTCAATGTTGTGCCTGGAAACAACTGCTCTTGGGAGAGGAAGAGAGTTTGGTTAGGACATTTCTGGGTCAGTTTGAGTTTATATCTCACTCTTTGAGTTATATATTCTAGATATATCTGACACCCTTTACAAAAACTATCCCCACCTCCTACTTACTAAGGGGGTTCCTTCTCTCAAAATGGAATGACATTTTCTAAGTAGAATTTAATTTGAGTGAGTCAAAAGAACTTTCTGATAAAACTTCAAATATCACCACCTTCTCTTCAAGCTGGTCTAATTTTGTCTTTTTTTTCTAAGAAGAATATGCCTACATTTTCCCACTCTGTACCCTTGTAATACAAAAAGACACAGAATGATATTATCAAGTGACAAAATAATTAAGTATGATTCAAATGTTTATATCTGAACTAAGAAAACTGTGGATGGGAATCACACACAGCCTCTTCCTAGATAAATGTCTCTGTGAAGCCTCCTTGGAGGGGGCAGGAGGGTTTGTGAGGGTGCTGATAACCCACTCTGGGACCATGGAAGTAAAATAACAAACACACAGAGACCAGGAGCAGAAGAATTTAAGTGACCCAGAAATGGAGGCAGCACCCTCTGTCATATCCAGATGACAGGTTTTTGCAGAGGCGCTTTTTGATCCCAATTTGTGAATTTTAATTTGTTGTTAAAATATTTTAACTCTTTTAGTCTTTATTGTTTTTAAATGTATATTAATTTTCAAATACGTATGTAACTTCTGGTTAGCAGAAGCTGTGGTTAGGTGTGACATAGTTTGGACTTGCAGTTCAAAAACCTCAGGCAGTCCGTGCCCTTTAAAAACAAACAAGTAAAATGGTCTGAATTAACTAACTCTTTTAATTGCCAGTCTCTCCAGTTAAGTGCAGTGCAGTATTGGGGCTGAAATAATAAATAGTTAATACTTTTCCAGAGAGAGCTATTTCTGGTTGTAATTTCAGGCTGTAGATTTTGGGCTGCAATAAGCATTTTTTCTTCTCCCTCTTGGGTTTCTTTATTTTCTCCCCAAACCTCTGTCCCCACTCCAGCCCTTACAACTGGCCATGGTGAAACACAGGAGTGATTGTCTTCAGCAATTTTTAGGCTCTGCCCCAAACCAGAATGCATTAACATGAGTGACTGTGAATAAATCCTTCCTGAATATCTTCATCTCATTTTTAATAACAGGAGACATTTTCTCTTCTATAAGTATTTCCTAACTTGGTCAGCTTCCATGGTTTTTCTCTGGTGGTTTTTTTTTTCCTGCTTAAAGAAGTCTTTAAGTTCTGCCTTCCCTACATCCCTGGAAATGCTTGCTAGCAGCTGCCATCTTCCCAGTTCATCTAATCTAACACAAGAAATTCCATGTGTGTATTTTCCCTTGGTGCAGATCTCCCTCTGTCATTTCCACACCATGTTGTCTGTGGAGCACCTCTTCTTCCCTCCGCTTCATTTTCCTGATTTCCCAGGCAGTGGCATTGTCTCCTTTGGCTCCATGGCCCTCACACATGCCGTGGGAAATGGAATATTGGCCTTTAGTCACACTCATACTTGGAATAAATCCATCCTCTGTCCTATCCAAGCTGGATGCAACATTTAAGGCACGTTCAATGCCACAGATATTGAAGATGGCAAAGGAACACCTGTCAGGGAAGACTGAGCTGTGTCTCATCTTTACAGAGGCAGCTGCTTTGTTTCATCACAAGATTTCCCACCTGCCTCAACATTTTTACCATACAGCCTGCAGAGTTGTGCAAAAAAATGTGGTAAAAGGATGGAGAATCAAATGCATTTGCCTCATGGGAGTCATACAAAAGCTTTGGTGTGATGCTAGAAATGTGCACAGTCAATTACCCATTAGGGAAGGTGATTACAGACACCCACAAGGCCAGAGTGGCAATCCCTGCACACCATGGCTGTGGAAGAAATGTAATGGATGAGGGAATTAGTGTCAGGTTTATTCAGATTTCTCCTTTAAGACCGCTGATGTGCATTTTCAGGGGCTTTCTCCTGTTTCTCCTGACATTTGCAAGGCTGATTTATTTGTTACTCATCGGTGCTGTAATCAGAGCTTTCATTTCCAGCCTTCTGCTCCTGGGCGTATGAAAAACCAGAGGTGAAACATTCGTTGCTTATTAGCCCTTTATATTCTGCTGGAACATCCCGAGCTCAGGGCACAGCGCTGAGTGTTCCCGGTGGCTCGGGCTCCATCCCCGGTGCTCAGCGAGGGGACCAGTGTGTGATGCTGTGTCCCGGCACGTCGCTGTCGCCCGGGGCCGCTGCCGTGGCCTTTAGCGCCGGAGTTTGGAACGTTGCTATGGCGACCCCGCCGCCGCAGTCAGCACCGAGCCGCCGCCAGCACAGGTCGGTGTCCGCGGTTCGGCCCTCGGTAACGGGGAGGAGAGCGGAGGCCACACTCCAGAGTGCTCTGCAAACCGAGCTCTTGAGCTTTCCCTGTCCGCCGCTCGCTCCCGCTGGGGAGGAGCAGCAACAGGAGCCCTGAGCGTTCCGCTCGCAGGCAGCGCCGTGGGGGCCGGGAGGGGATGGCGGTGACTCCGCTCCGCCGGCGGGAGATGGCAAAGGGACCCCGCTGCAGGGCAGTGCCGTGGTGCGGGGTCACGGCAAGGGCTGAGCTCAGCCGGGGCATCCTCGGGGCCGGGGGACAGTCAGGCAGGGGGCACGGGGGTGCGGTGCCAGGCAGGGTTCTGCCAGGGACAGTCAGCAGCCGCTTCTCTGCAGCCAGGTGTGTTTCCCTCCTTGTTCTTCATTAAGTTAAGATGTAAGATGGAAAAAAAGTAGCTACACCGCATTGCTCTGAAGTTCCGCGAAGAGCCAGGGGAAAAAAATGGGCTTCCTGTAGAGCCGTGCAGACGGGTTTACCAGAGGCCAGACTAAAGTCGCAGAGCAGCGTCTGGAGGGGGACGCGGGGTCTGTCCGAGCCTCGTCCCCAGGCGCCGCGGCAGAGGCGCACGGGAGCAGCAGCAACCGGAGCGACTCTGCACCGCCTGCCTCTAGCTGCCAGCCTCCCCGCGCCCTGGCAGTGGGCGGCTAAAAGCATCCAGGGAGGCGAACACCGACTGCGTTATCACTTACGCAAACCTGGCATCGCTGACGTAAATTTAGAAGGGGATTCAGCAAATAAAGGCGGCTCCCGCCAGCCCGCATTACCTCGGGTACTCTGCGCGGGCTGTGCCTCGCAGGACGTGGTGAGCAGATGGGGCTGCCCCCGCAGCTGGGAATCCTCCCTGGCATTTGTAAATCCTAAGCTTTGAGTTAAAGAAGTGGTGGGATGTGTTGGTGGGAAAGCGATGCTCCCATCCTGCAGGGGTAGTGAAGACACTTCTTGTCACAGGCATGAGTTGCTCAGAGGTCATGGCCAGTGTCAGGGTGGGTTCAGGTTGCTGCAGCTCGGCTCTTCTGCTTCCCCAGCAAGGGCAGGACAGGACAGGCTCAAACCAGGAAAGTGTGGCACAGTGTCCTGAAAAAACCAGCCCCTGGCAAACGTATCGGCAAGACCCCCTTCGCCAGGAGCTGCAGCACTCAAAAGTGAGGGAGGAACTCACCAGTTGTACTGTATCCTGTGTTTGCATTGCTGGAAAAACATCCTCTGCTGTGACTCCATCATACCAAGGGACAGATCCTGTCCTCGGTGTCCTCTAACCAAGACTCATTCTTGACACATAAGTACTTTTATTTGGCAATGCCATCCTTCCAAATAGCTGTTGAAGGACCATTTCCCACAGCTGGAAAATGCAGAACAGAGGTTCAACTCTAGAAGTATTTTCTTAGTTAGAATTTCTACCTTTTATTTCCTAGCAAGAACCTAAAGCACCTTTCTTCTCCCCTCTCCTCCACGAGAGGTCCAGGGCTTCTTCCCGGCCGGGCTCCCCGGCACCCGCAGCACAGCAGGAACCAGAGCTTTGCTCTGCCGAGGAGGGAAAGACACAGCAAAATGATTCGAAATGGTTCAGTCCAGCAGATCAGGACAGAAGGGGGAGCTCAGGAGACAAAATCGGAGAGCATCCCACCCTGCCGGGCTCCAGCCGAGCTCTGATGTTGACGGCATTCATAGAAACTTGCTTTTGTTTCTACAGCCACCTTTCAGCTTTTGTTTATGGTTTATAGGAGACCACTCTCAGACCCCCGAGTCTGCCGAATCCCCACTGTGCTGAACAGCAGTTCCATTGGCAGTGCTCAGAAATCACCACTATGGTGCACTTCACCATTGTACTCTGTATTTATGAGGCAAAACATCTCCTTTTCCCTCTTCTTCCCCCACACTGACCCTTTCCCTCTAGGCTTCCAACGCCCGAATCACCCCCACTGTGCTCACCATGCCCTGCCTGCTGCTCCTGCTTTGAACCCACATCAGCTGTGAAGTCACCTCAAAAGTCACCTCCTTAGCAGCTTGATGGGCTGGCAAGCAGTTGGCCTGCCCTGGGCAAATCCACAGCCTCCTGGGAGAGGGAAACGTTGTGGTTTCAACCCCTTTTAACAAGGCACTAGGAGGACTGATATTTTGAGCAGCAAAGGAGCCTGAGCTGCATTACTGCTGGGGGTATGAAGTGTCCCAGCTCCAGGTGGGCCTCAGGGACACTGGACAACTCCCTGACCCATTCCATTAGCTGTACAGAGGAGATGCCTTTCCCTGCACTCCCCAAGATCTCTGCCAGGTGCAGAGATCAATGTCCACCACAGACCTGACCTGCTGAGATTTATTTAACATTTCCTTACAGGCTGGGCTATGCTATGAGTCCATTTTCCACAGTGCTGGTTTGTGTTTCAGTACCTTTAGTTGCCTCCTGTTTGTTGTATCTCTGTGCATGGCTCACAAATACTGTTCTTCATGTACCTGCCTTAGTAATTTCTAATTTATTGCTGATAATAATTTGTTTTCTTTTCCAGATACCAACAATATGCCCATTATAAAGCACCCCAGGTTTATAGACCCTCCTTTTCATGAATGGGACAGGAAAGCCCAGAAATGTGGCTTAAGACACACAGTTTATGCTGTAAATGGGGATCAGTATACTGGAGAATGGCAGGACAACTTGAAACATGGTAAGATAGATAACTTTGAGAAAAAATATCAACTTAGATGTTCTTACAAAGGTTCCTAGGGGCAGGAAGTGGTCAGTGGTTCTATGTGCTATATATGCTCCTGGAAGAGCATTCGTTATGTATGACTCCATGTACACACACACACACACACACACACACACACACACACATATATATATATATTTGATATATGTAATGCAAAAATGCAGAGACATTTCCAACAAGTTACTTGAAGAGCTTTTGCACACACTCAGGGGCAACTACCCAAAATATCTCTATTACAGATGTTTAAAAATCCTTTCCAAATACAGCAAACTACAGTCAGCTCCATGCACTGAGATGTGCTCTGGCTGCACAGTCCTTGGAGATCTCTCAGCTTCTAATTTGGCTCCAGGAATCTTAATTTATTCCCAAGATGTGGCAGGGGCTGCAGGGGACAGAGCAGGAGAAGGAGACCCTGTCTGAGCCAGGAGCAGCCGGGGCAGGACAAACTTGTTTACAAGCAGTAAACTGAGGTTTGGAAAGATTTCAGTGCATTCAGCAGAGGCCACACAGGAAGCCCCTGATCAAGATTAACGATGGTTCCAACTTGGGAAGCTAAACTGAATCCCAGACATAAGCCTGACTTTGTGCAGGGAGTGCTTCCCTGCCTGGGATGGAGCAGGAAGGGCAGCCCTGTGCACCCTTCTCCTAACCATGATGGTCTCCCTGTCATTCCTCTTGTTTGTTAAACAGGTAAAGGCACCCAGATCTGGAAAAACACAGGAGCTATTTACAGTGGTGACTGGAAGTTTGGGAAGCGGGATGGTTACGGCTCCTACAGCGTTCCTGACCCCGTGACCAAGGAATACAGGAAGATGTACACAGGCTGGTGGCAAAATGACCAAAGAGGCGTAAGTGAGATTTTCTGCCAGTAGTGAGGCAGTGGGACCCAAAACACAGGGAAGAGTTGGGTGTACATGTGCAAAAAGATTACTTAAAATACTAATTTTCGCAATACTGAGGCTGAATTGAATGGTCGAGATTAAAAATGCAAGATTTTTATGGGAGTGCCATCTCCTTCCTGGAGAGGGAGTCATCCCCACCCATCTGCTGGTTACCAGGCTACAGCCCTGAGCTCCCACAGGCTGCCACAGAGCAGTGGTTACTGCTCAGACTCACCTGCAGCTCGGCCAAGCACGATGGGAGGTTTCACATCCTGTCTCTTAATCCTCCCCACCCATCCCTTTCATTCCTCATCCTTGAACAAGTCAGAGGAACCTGTATTATAGACACCACCAGAAAATGTACCTTCTTCTAGCAGTTTTGCAGCATAATAGGCAAATAACTTGAGTTCTTTTGGAAATTAAGCCTGTCATATAAATCACTATTTTTCCTAAAAGGAACATAATGAGAAAGTCATCTGGTAGAAGTTCAGTGTAATGTACAAAATACTTGTAGGAACGCTTTTGGATCTGCCAATGGAAACCTTGTGTTTGTCTTTGTGTCTGCTCTTAAATTAAACTCATCTCCACCAACACTTTTAATGGGCATGTGGCTCCATGGCTCCTGTCTCTTGGAGGAAGCTTCCCTTCCTGTTCTTTAAGGTTAGATTTTGCATAATTGAGCTTTGGTGAAAGATTTATAATGACATCCAAATATCACTAGGGTTGAGTTTTCTTCTAAAAAAGTTTCTCTCTTACATTCATACAGTTTAATACAATTAATACCCAGAAAAATCACTTGTTTCCAGAACTGGTTTTATTATTTGTTCAGAGAAAAAAGAACACTTTATTCCTATGGGAAAACGTGTTAGTGATATGGAAATATTTCTTATTGGTATCACTGCCTGGCATAGGGGGTACCTCTGGACTTCTGTTAATGGCAAACATACATGTAAAATAAACAAGGGGTGGAGTTGCCCAGCCTGAAGACACACTGAGCTGGAAACATCGTCAGGGTTGAAAGTCATGAAATCCCCATGTTGAGAGACACATCCTTTAATGCTGCCTATCCCCAGGCAGGTTTATATACTTGTAAAACCTGCTTTTAGCTAAATATTAGCAGCAATCATGCCAATAATAACACACTGAGATATAAACCCAAGGTTTTGTCAAGGGAATAAAACTGTTTGCCAAAAAAAAACCACCCCATACTACCACATCTCATTTCCTTCAGCACGAGAACAGCCACGGAGCTGGGCTGCCAGCAGCCATGTGTGAGACTAATAAACAAAGGAATATTCTGTCAAAGTGATGTCCCAAAATCGAACACTGACCCCTTTCAATAGAGCAGCTCCTAACCAGCCATCTCTGTGCTGCTGTCCAGGGCCGGGGGATGTACTTTTACTCCAACGGGGAGCAGTACGACGGCGAGTGGAAGAAAGGTTTGCGGAGCGGCTGGGGGAAGATGCACTACAAGGACGGCTCCGTCTACGAGGGACAGTGGCTGAAGGATAAACCCAACGGGCAGGGCGTGCTGCGGCTCCGTAAGTACTGACCACCTTCACCCTGCCCTCTCTAAGCTGTTTGGTGTCGTGCTGCTCTCCGGGTGTCTCCGCCATCCAGATTTCTGGGTGCTGACTGCAGCCTTGCAGCGGCACTGCGGCCTCTCCGTGTCATCCCGCCCCTCCTGGTCCGGAGCGGGAGGCAGCGCAGGCTGAGCAAGGGCCGGCGCTGCTCTCCTCAAGCCCATAAGCCCACACGCATGAAAGCTTACTTTTGCTGTGATTTACATTTAAATGACTGGGATGGTTCGGGTTAGAGATAATATACTGTTGGGTCAGAGAAGAGCAAATCTCTCTTTTCAAGCCAGGCACTTTGCCAGACAGGCTTTCTAGCTCTGCATACCAAAGAAGAGTTCAGTTTCCAGCACAGGAAAAAAAACCCACAACAAAACAACATAGTTTTCTTTTTGAGTTCACTCCATCCCCTCTGTCTACTTCCGACAGTGGCTGGTGTTGAGTGAACACAGGGGTTTCATTAGTACACAATCCTTTTCCATAAATAACACCAAGTACATCATGGATTGGGAATGTTAGGGCCAATCTCAGCATAAACACAGAAAATTAAAATTTTCCCCTTATTTTCCTTGGAGTTTTGCACAATTTCCCCCAAAGCCAAGAATCCCAAGAATCTCTGCAATACCAGGCATGGCATTCCAAGAACACCTGAAGAAATATCATCTCCGTATTATTATTCATCTATTCTATCTTTTTTTTTGCTTGAAAGTGATCTCAAGGCTAGTAATTAGCTAAGCAAAGCAGCTGGGAGGAATGAGCATGACCTTCTCTGCACACCACATGCCTGACTGTGCTCTCTCTGCTGACTGTAAAGTCGCTTTGGACCGATGGCTCATCTGGATGATATCAGCACCTGCTTCCAGGGGGATTCTTGGCTTTGGGGGAAAGTCAAGATCTGCTGATCTGCTGTCAAAGGCCCTGTTAGTTAGAAACTAACAGCCCCTGCAGGCTGAGCCGTGGTTCATGCACCATTTCAGAGCCCAGTTGCCTCCAGCCTGGCCTGCAACTGATTGTTAGCTGGATTCCTTTTGGTTAAAATTAGCCAGAGCAATTATTTCATACCCACAAGCTTAATGCATTCAGCTCAGCTGCTGGAAGTGCGCCCACGTGCCGGCAGCTTTGCCATGTGAAAGAAAAGGAGTTCTTCAGTGGAGGTCACGATGAGCTGCAGCTCAAGATTAAATTGCTTGTAGTGGCAGTGTGCCCGGCGAGGGTGAGCTTGGCTGAGAGCACCGCGCTGATCTGCCGCCTCTGCTACATCCATTCCCCAACAGCTTTGTACCAGAGCACTTCACATCCATCGGGGATCGTGGTCGGGAGCAACACAGCCTCGGGTGCTCTGAGAGGAGAGCAGATGGGAGCAGCCGGGCACCACAGTGCAGGCAGGGTATTTGCTGCCCCCTCCTTGCAGCCAGGGCTGTGATTTTGGTGGTTTCTCACTCGTTGGTGGCTGGAGTGCAGAAGCCAAGCTGCTCCCACCACTGGGCAAGGCAGCTTGGTGCTGCAGATAAGCACAAAAGCAGATCAAAGGTGCAGATAACCATCACCAAGGCTCCAGCCTGTGAACCAGACCCTGCCTGAGCAGCCCAGCAGCCACATTCTCCAGAAGCCTTTTTTGGTTTTCCCCTCTTCCCTTACGGCATCCTGGCAGACCCCATTATCTCTGCAGCACCGTGTGGGATGCCCTGGTATTTCAGCCACTTCTTGTGATGAAGTGGCAGAGTGCAGCTGAGACTCAAAGGTATTTCCACTAGCATGGTCAGAAATCCCCGTGGGTTTGGGCTTAGAAACACTGTATGTAGTAAAAGGGGTGAGCAGAGGACTCTCCTAGTGACCGCAGGGTGGTCTGGATCTATCCCAGCATCACCATGGCTATGATACCCCTTTTCAACCAGCATCCATGGATGAGGCTGCTCTCTTCCCCTTGCATCTGCTTTCCCTGTTAGTGATGGATGGGTGGATTCCTGGAGAGCAGCAGAGAGCCCAAAAAAAGCCTCTCTCAGCTTGCAGAAAAATGCCAAGAGAAGCAGTACAGCTGGAAAAACGGCCTGTAACTGACTGCCTGAACTGTTCAGACTCTCGCAGCAATTCTCACCCCGTAATTCATTGAGGAAAAACTTAACTAAAAGTATTCTTTGAAATCAAGATTATTTTGACTGGACAGCAATCACAGTGCTCTGTTCCTTGCCCAGACAAGCAAACCTCTTCAAGCCAGAGATCCTGTGTCATTTGTTGCACTGACAAATCTGAAACTTGTGTCCTGTAATTTTTTGTGTAGTGAAGAATGACTCAGGGACCAACCCCTTATCCTGAGCCCACTGGGCTCCTTGTGTCAGCAAACAGTGAGTATCACTGTGAGAACAAAGCAGGTGAGCACAATCCTGGTTCCAAGTGAGCAAGCATGAGCTCCTTCTGCAACATTTTCTCCCTCTGTGGCACAGCAAATGGAGCACTGCAAAATCAAAATGACACACAGTGCCACAGCTATCTTAAATTTACTAAGAGGAGCCAAACACATGATCTTCTCCTCTGCTGGTTTGCTCTGCTGGTTGATTTCAACCCCTCAACAAAACGGTGCAAATTTCAAGGTCTGTTCATGTATTTAATTGCAGCAAATGGAAATCGGTATGAAGGAGGTTGGAAAGAGGGCAAGAAGCATGGCCCAGGGAAATATTTCTACCCAGAAAAGGGACAGCTGTTAGAAGGCACCTGGGTAGCAGATATACCAAAGTGTGGAGCTCTGGTTGACTTTGAGAGAGACAATGCTGCAGCCCCTACTGAGTTTCCACTCCCAGAGGTAATTACTTGGAAATTGTGGTGTTTGCATTCATCAGTGCTCGGGTCAGCTCTCCAGGTAGCATTTCACTCCTCAAGAGATTTCCCCCGTGGGGTGTGTGCTCAGTCTTCTGGCCAGCAGCATCCTAAATGGCTCCATAGGGACTAACAGCTCATGCAGCCTCTGCTGGAGCCTCCCAGTTGCCTACATCTGAAAAAATGCAGTTCTCATGCACCAGAACTGCTCAGAGACCTGCTGCAGCACAAAGGAAATGGGGACAATAGAGGCAGAGACAATAGTGGGATTTGCGTCAGGACCAAATGATTTCACCAAGCCCAGCTGCTGAGGCTGAGCAGACCCTGCAGGAACCTGAGCAGCTGCAGGGCCAACAGCAGCTCTTTCCTCCAAGTCAGGGGCTCACCACTCTGCCCAGCAGCCCCGGGGGCAGAGGGGTGTGTGCAGCTTCCCACCTGGGCCCAGGGGGGGTAAATGGTGTCCTAGAGCCCACATTCCCTGCTCCTCTTTTCCCCTGACACACACTGCAGAGGAAGAGCCAGGCCCCATCCCAAAGATTTGGTGAGACACAGACACGCTGGGCCATCAGCCTGGCAGCACTGGGTCCTTGCCTGTCACTTTGGTGCAGGACCTGGAGGACAGGAGAGCCTGCCCCCAGCTCTGTGCCCTTGGAGGAAGAGGAGATGGGAATCAGCAGTGAACAGATGTGACTCCAAGTGTGAGCTGGCTGTAACAGTCTCAGCTCGGACCCTCATGGTCTGCAAACCACAGATGTGAAACAAAATGGTCAATGCAAGATGGGCTGGGGAAGGTCCCCTTCACTTAGAGCCAAGCAAAACCAGCCTGGATAATCACAGCTCACCACTCTGCTCCAGTAACACAGGGAACAGCACAGCCCCACGGCAGGTAAAGCCACCCACCTTCCTCTGGCCCAGGGACAGGGCTGTTCAAAAGTGACACCAGGCACGTGCAGCCTTCCAAACCTCACAGCTGTTACATCTTCACTGCCCCTATCTTTTTAAATCTGGTTTCTATAGCTAAAGGCCCTTTGAGCACAGTTTGGAAGAGCCAGTTAATCCTGTAAGTACCAGGCACACCCGTGGGCAGTGCAGAATAAACCCCAAATACCCACCAGAGAAAAACAATCTCTTATTTTGCAAAGAGTGAAAGGAGCAGCACTTCTGCACCTAAAAATATTTACTGTATGTGGTTTGTCAAAGGTCATAGAGAAGAGCCTCAACAATCCAGCAGCCTGGGATGAACTGCTGGTACACTAAGGCAGGATGTGCAAGTCTGGCTGTTTATTTAACTCCCTGAAGACCAAGTGATGATCCAATTCTCTTCTGCTCTATAAGCAAAAACAAAGCACCAACTTTCACTGCTGTTATTTTGCTTTCAGTGGGTAGAGATCTGTGGCTCTCAGAATACGAATAGATAAAAGAAGAAAAACTGAATTCAGGTTTTCACAAACTTTTGTCACAACCACCCCCTTTATTAAAACTATAGGTGAGGCCCAACAGGCCACAAATCACAGCCACTTTTACCCAAGAGTGTGTTTTGTTAAAGTCACTCACACAGAGCTAATTCAAGGAGATAAAGTGATGTTCAACACACTAATAAAATTAGGGGAGTGTGGTTGTTTCTAAAACAATAACTGAAAGGCTGCAATAGGAGCTGAAGTCCTGATACGTGGGAGACTCTGTAATAATGCTCAAAGAATCAGGATCTATAAAACCTTAAGCTTCTTCAATTACAGTGTATAACTGATTTGTGTTCTTTTTATTTAGATTGAACTACATGATCCAGCTGCTGTTTTAGCAGAGGCCCGGGCAATGTTTGATGACAGCAAAAATGAAAAACCAGATGCTGAAGAAAACCAAGAAAAAACCAAGATTTAAGAACAAAGTCCTGGGTTATTTATTCCTTCGAGTCTCAAAGCCACACCGTGGTTATTGTGTTGTGGTCTGCCTCACTCTTCCCTCAAGGCTGTTCAGGTATACTTCCCTCTGCAGGTGGTTTTGCTCAGTAGCCTTTTCCCACTGCCATTATTTTGGAAAAGAAAGGGAAAAAAATAATGGGAAAAAACCCCAAAAGACAAGCACCCAAATGTGGGAAGACAGGCAGAGTGACTCTTTGCTCAGCTCCTCTTATTCCTCCTGCAAAGAAATCACACTCCTATCGGTTTCAAGGTCTTTGCTTTAGAGAAGGAGGGTTTCTAGTATGTGTTTTAAAAGCATATAGAAAAGTACAGTCAAGTAATTGTGTCCCCCACTCCCCCCAAACATAGCCCAATACATACCTGTGACCCAAAATGGCTTTTGAAGTTACAACAGATCATGTTTCAATTACCAAGTATATTTTAGGCCTCTAGATAACAAATAATCTGCAACAACTGAGTACATTTTATTTCATGAAAATACTTTATACCCAAGTAAGTGATACACAATAACCAATGTTTAAAATGATTGAGGTAAATGCCTAACACCGTTAGTATAAATAAGGGATAAAAAATTTTAAGTGCACTCAATGTTTAGATCCACGTGTTTGTGTCTGGTTACTGCCTGGGTACACAGTGACAAAGGTACCCAAGGTGTAACTTTCATGACCATTTCCACAGGTGGAAAATGACAAAAACATACTTGATATCATGGCTTAAAGTGCAGAAAATAGTCAGAAAATTAGCTGTAATAACAGCGCCATTAGCTCAGAGCCTACCAGCTTGAGAAAACTAAAAATAACCATGTCCCACTAGCTTCTAATTCTGTGTGTCTTAACAAGAAAACCCCACACTTCTCAGTCACTTTGTAAAAGATCCACAAATCAAAGAGAAATTCAGCTACTTATCCAGAACAGCAAGGAATTTTACAAAATAAACTCAGAAAAATGATTTTCTGGACTTCCATTCAGAACCATGTAACTTCTAAATACAAAATTTACAGACAGAAGTAAAATTTTTACACCTGATCACACCCAATCAGTTGCTCTGGTGTGAATACCAAGTCAGGTTTTCTTCCTTTAGTGGGGGATTTTAGGGGCCTTTTTCCCCAAGACAGAACCAGTAAAGTTCGGTCTTGGATGGGAAAATAATGTTTTATGCCTACTACCAAGATTTTGTGTTTTGGAATGCTGCTTCCTTATTGCCTTTACTAAAGCAATGCTTCCAGTGCTCCATGAACACCTGTGAGTGTGTAGTTACAATCCCCACCATCAGATTTACATCAGGAATAGAATATATCTGAAGCGTGTAATGGCAAGGCTGAGAAAATCCAGTTTGGCTTCTGTATGCCAGGACTTGTGAAAACACCAAGTAGAAAGCTGTTTGCTGCTTGTGAACCATGACTGCTGCTGAAAAAAACAAACAGCCCAGCAGGTTTTGTTTTTATAGTTATGTTTTTAGAATACAAAGGCACCACGGGTGACCTTGTCAACACTTTGCAGCACGGTGCTGCTGACAGGAGAAATCAGTCCCCATCTGCTTCAGCAGTAACCACACTCTGCACCTGAACTCCACAGGCACTTTGTACAGATTGCAAGTATGTTGGATAACCTGAGCTGGAGGTTGGTGTGAGAGACCACGTTCAGCCCAGGCTGTCAGGCACAGCTCCACTGGACTGTCACAGTCCCTCCTGGCTCATGGCAAAATCCCAGGTTTCTATTCCACAGTGATAGCTATGACTAGTGATAGCTAGTTTGTTTTTTTCCCCTTTGGCTTGAAACTTGTCTCAGTTTGTGTTCAAAAAACAGCTTTTACCCATTAAAGCCCAAAGCTACTCTATAGAAGAACTGTGTTCCAAAAAATTCAACTCCTAGACACAGCCAGAATTACTGAAGCAGCCCGGAACAACTGCTGGAATCTTGCTTGGACAAACCTCTTATCTAGGAGACCAAATGGAAGTTTTTGCTGAGAGGAAATGAACAACACAGTAGCCTTGATGTCACAGAGGTGTCTGAAAGAAAGCAGCAGTATTAATTACATATTATCTATTTTCATAAATAAATATACAACAAGAAAAGTTGTCTTCCAGATCCTTTGGAAGCAAAAAATGTATAATGAGTTATTAAATACAACACATCAGCAAAGAGAACACTTTTCTAAACAAGGAAGACCAAGGCATAGCTCATTACTTGGGAATCCAACACAGAGAAAGCACCTTTTGCTGCTTGTTTCTGAGGATTTATTAAAAATATATTTTCAATATAAAAGTATAAAATAATTACTACTTTGGCTTGGAAAAAAACCAGCAGTGCCTCTGATTTTCAAGCAAAAAAAAAATTATCCAGTGATAATTTCCATCTAGTTCCTTCTTTCTTAAAAAAAGAGTCTTAAATGAGAAACAGGCAAATCTATCTCTCCAGATAATATGTGCCAGCTCATGAGAACTTTAGAACAGTTATTGCTTTTATTTTCTTCCATGGAAGAGTCGAGTCTCATTCCTACTCATGTGGCCACACCACATCGCAGTAAGTCTAGTTCTGGGTGTTTAGCAAGTTACAAAATATGTAAGTGCCAAGGGAAAAAGGCACTGGAGAAATCAGCAAAGTAATAATTACTTGGCAGCAAAACATACTGGGGAAAGTGCTGGGAAAGCTTTCACTCCTACCATCTGTCAGGCTTTCCAGGGAGAGCAGCGCTAGCACTGAAACCAAGCGCTAATTGCTGCATGTCCCAAGTAATTTGTATCATGCCATGCAATATGGATAGGACAAGCAGTATCTTCTAGTAAATGACAACAGCAGATAAACAGAAAAAAAAAAATCCACAACTTCTCTATCCATTCCTAACAAATACCCAAATGTACAATGTTATTTTCCATGTATTTATACAGCCACCATTCAGTGTTAACGAGAAAGATGCGAGACAGTGTTCACAGGAGGAGGGCTGCACACACAGTGCAATCACAGCCCACCATCCATTCCTTCAGACAGCAAAACTTGTATGAAAGGAACATTTTTTTCCCTCTCTAAAGGGTTAGAACAATATTTATAATTATTCTTTAAACAATAATCAGCAGTTCAACCAGTTCATCCACAGGGAGTCACCATAAGGCAGAAGTAGAATAGTGGGTTTATTTCCTTAAGCACAGGTTTACACAAAATTGGTGACAGCTGAGGTGACAGCATCACCTCTGTGATCCAGCTGGTCCTGGAGCCGTGCAAATTCAGCCAGTTCATTGAGTTCCTGAAATTGCCTGTCTGTTTTGTGGCTCACCAGTGACCGGTAGAAGTGGACTGCAAAGACAATGAAAATCAATCCAAAGGGCACCATAATGGACGTCGAGGCAATGGCTGCTGCCTGCCCTGATGTGATGGTAGAACTGTTGTTCTGCGGGGTGTTGTCAGTTTTCTTCTTTAAAGGAAGGAACTTCACCCAGCACAGTAACACCACTTCTGCAAGAAAGAGCAAAGTCCCAATGACAGTGGAAAATGCCCACGCGAGCTCAATGTGCCGGTGCATGCGCTCGTGAGGAGATTCCTTGACAGAGTTGAGGTTATGCACATTGCTAACAGCCTCTATGTTTGGAAGAATGCAGGTACTTATCATGAGTGCAAAAAGGTGAACTGCAACAAGCACAGTAGTGCAGGCACTGAAGGCTATCAAGAGCCCCTGAGGATAGTCGTGGTCTGGGTCAAGCTGAACTTCCACCATAGCCACCTGAAAAAGAAGGGGGAGAGAGATACAGTTACCTACACCCTTATATTATTTGACTATAAGTTATTCAAAGTTTACTCCATGTTTCAAGAAGACCATTTGACCAAAACAAAGTAAGTCTGTATTTACATTTCTCTTCATGTCAATCTGCACCCTCTTCATTAGGTCCAAATTTAGGTCTGAGCTATCAAGCAAAGGCCACTGTTTTCACACTGGAGCAAACCACAACCACCTTGCCACCTCCAGCTCATGCCAGCAAAACAGCTGACCCTCATGAACAGTATACCTGGACCCCTTAAGTGAAATATTTCTTCTTTTGTGTTATATTGAAGACGCAGCTTTTGATCTTTCACTTGTGAAAACTTTTGAAGTATCTATGAAAGGCTGAGAAGACAGGGGACTGCCTGAAACAACCTCGGTGGTCCTTTCTCCTTGGATATTTGGGTTTAAGCTCTACAGTGCAGAAGCCTTTCATGAGAAAGATCACCCTTCCATGAGGCTCTCAGCTATATTCTTTCACTCAAGCAGACTCCAGAGCACAGATTCAAAACGTGAGTCTCCACAATGCCCATGGCAGCCAAGCAAGTCTGTTAGAGGCTGGAGAAAGACAGTGTCTCCAGAAAAGATAACACAGTGCTCCCAGGCATCACTGCTCCCCCAAAGATGAGGCTACTCATGAAGATGTTCCAGCCCTCCACTACCATATGCAGCCATGCCCTTCTTGTAACCTTAGATCTCCAAGCATGCCTGTGCCTAAGGAGTAAAAAATCAGCATTAAATAACAGCACTAGGAAACTCATAAAACCACCTGGGATATTTCTATTAAAGAAAATGAACTAGAACGCCTTTTAACTGGTTTTAAAACTGCCAGGTGGTTTTGTGCATGTGTGCAATTGATGAGTGACATTAATCCCAACAGCTTTCCTGAAATGATCTTTCCTGATAAATTTCCCTTTCAGACAAAGGACAGTTCCAAAGAGGGAATAATGCACCAAGGTCTCTATGTTCAGTGCTCTTTCTCAAAGAAACTCATTAAACAGACAAAATATGGGTAAAATGCAGGAAAAAAACCTGACAGTAATCTGAAATATATGCCCATCAAGCTGATAGGAAGAAAGATTCATGGGTAATATGGATGCAGGGAGGCATGGAAACCAGGGCTCAAAGACAGCTGCAAAAGCAGCAGGAACATTCAAACCTCACTATTTTGCAAGAGCTGAGCCAAGCTAACCTAGTCCTGGATCCCATCTTCTTATGCATGTTCCAGGACACCAGAACTCTGAATCACTAATGCACACAATATAATAAGGCAACCCAGGGTTTTGCTCAGACATGTTTCAACAGGCATTCGAGGCCATTTGCCAATTTTTTAATTCCTTTATTGAAAGCTTTGTCATAAGCCTAACCACCCAGCCAGCTAGTAAGCAGTTTCCAAGTGTTATGAGTAACTCAACAAGAAATTTTATTAATGCATATACAGTCCTTGCTCAAGGATTTAAAAATACCATTTTTCAGCTGTGGGAAACTTCATGTTTGAGAGGATAAACATTTGCTTGTCAGGTCTCTCTTCTGCAGGATTGCTTATTAAGTCGCAATGTACTCGTGGGATGTTGGGCTTCCTGTGTTTTTCACAGAACAATTGCAATCCTTCACCACTGAGGATTCATTTTCATACTTAAAGATTTTTCTTGTAAGTCTTCTGCTGTGCCTAGACTCAAAGCCATCCAGCATGGCAAGACAGTTTAATCCTTTATCCTAGTTGTTAGTATGATAACATAAACATGGCACTAAAGAGCTTCGTGAGATGAAGACTTTATTTTCTTTTAAGAACTGATTGTATTTAGTTTGCCAAACATTGAAGACATTTTATATTTCCATTTATCAACACCTCCATACTAATGATATCAAGCATCTGATTTTGAGCTCCTTGTGTTCATGTCTGGCAGAGTAACCCCAGCCTGACCCGTAAGTGAAAAATCAGTTCATGTCTTCTGTCTCCTCAAGCTCTCAGCAAAGCTAATTTGGGAACTCTTTCAGTGTAAACTAGCAGAAACACTGCCAACTCTTTTCAAGTCCCAGTTTACTTCCTGGGCCAAGCTTGAGCCAGGCACCTTAAACAAAAAGCTTCATTTTTCACCATGAGGGCCTGTGCCTGTTTTCTAACAGCGATGCAAAGCGTCAGAAGCTCTTCCCTCCTTTGCTCATGCTGCAATTTCAAAATAAACAGCTCACAACTGCTCTTGTAAAGTAACACCTGCAAGAACAGGGCCCTGATGAAGTCACTTGATATGATCCAAATTCATATAAAGCCTGAACTCACAGGTACATGCCAACGTTCTAGGCAGGATATGTTCCTGCTCTACTTGTTCAGAAGAAGAGCTGCTCAGGGCAGGAACTGTTGTCCATGGCTGCACACTTTCCAATACAACACTTTCAGCACCTGATCCTTCACCACTTGCAAAGCTTCTCTGAACACTTGCTGCATGATTTGATGGTGCAGCTGCCATGCTGCAAGTGCCCTGGCTCTGCTGCGTAATCACAGTGTAACGTGGGCTGCAAGACACCTCAAGAGGTCATCTGGGCTAATCCCTGGTTCAAAGAAGAGCTAACTTTAACTTCAGATCATCCTACAGATATGACTGACAGATTTACTGTGGCTCCTGACAAAGCTGTACGTCTGAAGTACAGCTTCTTGACAAAACTAAAGGACTCATGACATTAGGACACAAGAATGAAGCTCTCGTAAGCCTAAAAGTGGTGGGCATTCAGATGTTTTGAGAAGATAACTGAATTTTGGCACAGAACCATGTTAAGCCTTCAATAGTCCTGGATTTCAGACTCAAAGCAGCTTGATTACTAACATATTGCAGGAAATTTAACAACTTGCCCTCTAGAAAAATCTGCACTTCAACTTCTTTTTAAGTTCAATATACTGACCAAGTTCATTTCACTTATTCATAAGGCTCCCATGTCTTATTAGACCAAAGGGGCTTAAATAAAGCCCTTGCTTTTAAATTAAAATCACAGGCTTACATCTTTTTCAGAATCAGTAGACAGTGCTGTAGAGGAAAGGAAATAAAATGCCTTATCTCAAGTAAATCTGTATTATCTATGAGATATTTATTATTTACTTCCTCTCCTCCCCTTCCCCACAAAGATGCCTCTGAGCTCAGGTTGGTGGGGATATAACCCAGAACTGGGACTGCATTTTATACAATCTAGTATGTCAGGAATGGCTTAAAAGAAAGCTGTGTTGATCAAACATCACAACTGCATTTTTGAGAGCCCATCCATCATTGCTTGTCTATGGGTGGGACCACAGAGGAAACTCAATAATGAGCCGAGTGTCAGAGCATCACTGGGAACCAGCTCCTCTGGCTGCCTCCCTGTTTCCCTGACAGTACAAATCATTCCAGAGACAGAGGCTCAGAGCCAGGCTCTCACAGACTGTCTGCACCATTCATAAAGAGTTATAAACAACTCATACAGAGGCTCTGCACGAGCCAGAATAACTCACCGGAAATTAAAAACAGATAAGTCAAAATAATGATCTTATTTACTGGTTTCATACAGAAAGGAAACTAAGCATCATTCATCCATTAGGCCAGGATCTTGACTCTGCAGATTATTGTATGCTGCAGAATGGCAAAACCCATTAATATTTGCTGATGCTGACACTGGAACACAAATACAGGATCTCATTTTATTTTGCTAGCAAACATGAAAAGGCAATACTCAAATGTTTGGAGCAAATGCATCTTGAGGAGGTAATACCCCTCTACACAGTGTAACTTACAGCAAATCTATTCACTAAGTACAAGTTCAGATTATCCAGAGGCTCAGGATCCCCTTTACATCGTCCAAACTACAGCAGCCACTCACAGATGTTCCAAGACAGAACAGCAGGAGCCCTGAATACTCAACACTGCCTGCCTTGCTTGTCTACAACCTCGAGACAGGGATCTTCAAAGGAGGCACAAAACTTTCCTTTTGTAACTGGAACAGAAGGAACTTTTTGCATGGGGGAAGATTCTCCAGCACAGCTCTAACCTGTAAGTGCAGCAGCATTACAGAAGGCTAAGTGGAAGCAGAAACCACAAAACTCTGCCTGAAACTCTTTCCTGCAGGTTACAAAATGCCATTGTTTCATGCTATTCTACCAGCAACCCAGCTAAATAGCACTGAAAAACTTCTAGAGAGACTGTTTTAGTATTTAGAGCAGCCAAGTGACCTTTACTAAACAAGGACAATGCTGTCTTGAGCACCTGCACAGCTCTGACACCCAGCAGCCCCAGGTCCTACGTAACCTTACCTCAACACCAACTGTTATCACAGCAATCAGTTTCATAAACATTTATCACTGCAGTCAATCTTTTGCAGAACATGACTGAAGCTGTCTTCAGGAGACCATACTGGCCATATTTCAAAGGCAAGAGTTGACAGTTCTTTGATGATCTTCAATATTTGAAGCATATATACCCCATCTAGACAAAGCCCAGCCAGCTTGGACCATGAGAGGTATTTTAAAGAAAACTGCTGCCTGGTAAATATCAACCTCTGAATCCTACACATAAGGAAGCCAAGCACAGTGCACAATTCAGACCCCTAGTTCTGACTCGGTTATTTTCACAAAGCTGTTAACTGGTGGCAGGAGGAGATGTTGAGTCTTCTGGTTTTATGACTCTTGGCATTCAACAACTCTCCTATGGTGTGTGACTCCCATATTGTAATATTGTCATGCTACTGTGTTATGCATCCCTGGTGACAAAAAGATGCCAACAAGTCAGAAGAGCTGTTCAAATAAAAATGACATGCCAGTGGCCTATTCACTGTGAAAAACAGACAAAGCCAAGCAGGAGAGGGAAGATCATGCAACAATATCTGGGCTATAATACAGAAGTGAGAAATGGCTGATGTCCCCACCAGTGTGTGGAATGAATCCTCCATTCTTTAATGCACTATGCATCCCCTATAATCCACAATTTCTCCACCTCTGACAATTTGGGGGATTTATACTACTACCTGGCTCCATAAATTGGAAAAGTGTACTAAATGAGGTTATAAACTTCATGGATTTTCCCTTAGACATATGGCACTGGCTGATAGCATCCATGGAAACCTGAGTGAAGGAAATGATCAGGTTTACTGGGGCAAACTCAGCTCTCACATCAGTTGCCATCACCAGCCCCTGCAACTGTTTCTGAAGCTCACGCACAGTTGCAAATCCTGATGTGGAGCTCTGTGAGAAAACTAATTGTAAAACAGGTTTTTAATCTTCTCTGAGGAAACATAACACTTCAGGGTTTCAAACCTGGCTGAGCATTTCATACTCCACTTCACTGACCTGGGCAATGCCTCGCCTTTGGCATGCCTCATTCCACCAGGGTATACATCATCAATCCTCAGGGAATGAACTTTGCAAAATGGCTGCAGCTAGACATAAAAACAGTCCAAAGAAAGGGAACAGTTCAGTGATGATAAACTTAGCTTCTACTAGAGGATGCAAGCACTCTTTAATCAAAGAGCAAGGATCAATGGGGCTGGCATTGAAACCAGCACATTCCACTCCAGACAATTCTCATCAATTCACTGTGTGGTCCTGGATATGTTACTTAAGCTCTTTCTTCCTTGCCTGATAAGGAGAAGAGAGGAACAATGACCCTTCATTGCTCTTGCCAGCTTTGATCCAAGACTAGAATGCACTTTAACAGCATTTCTTTCAAGTATCAGGTGCCAAAGAACTGCAGTCAGTAAACAATGCACAGGCGCGACAGAACAGCCCAGCTTTTCAAGGCTGGAGAGGGACAACCCGAAAAAATCAGCAAAGTTTTAAAAAGAAATCTAAAAATACTTGAAAGCTAACTCAGCTCTTCTGAAACAAGATTAGGAAGTCTTAGCTAGAGGACTAGGACTAGGTCAGTCAGTGCAAAACCAAAGAGACCACGGGTGGATTTCCACACTGAATTTGTTAAAGGAAGAAAAAAAAGTGGATTTTTTTTTTGAGGGAAAGCTTTGGAAAAACTTAAATATGAATGTTCACATGTAACATTCCTGGCAATTAGAGATTTTGTTAATTGGAACGAAGTGGCTTTTTCCTGAAATACCCTAAGCAACAGATTCAAAAGTAGCAGTTTTCAACAGCAGGAGACCGAAGCCCTAGAATTCTAGAGAATTAAGGAACAAAGTAAAAGCCTCACCTCATACATCCACGGATTTTAAGAGTCCACATACCATATCTTTAGAGAAAAACCAAGGAATTCAAGACATTAAGTATGACCTTAAAACAAAAGCATTCACACTGAGATGCAACTTCCCTTAGGAAGAAAATTTATAACCCCCAACAAACTACATTTTTTCCCATGTTCTCTCTCAATGTAAAGGCCTGAGTCAAGCAGACACAAACCGCTCTGAGACGGCAGAACGGCTCTTCAACAAGGAAAACTCATTATCAGAAGCGGCGCGCGAGCTCCCAGCCGGATGCGTGTTACCCAAGGAGAAGCGACTCAAACGCACGAACACAGCCGCCTGTCAGTCAAACCACAGCACTCCACCACCTCCCCAAGAGTTGTGGTCTGTTTTTAGCCATTGGAGGAGGACAGTGACATTTATTTGACCGTCAGGAGGCTGCTGCGTTTCCCAACAGCATCACTGGAACAATGGCTCTGGAAAGGAGTAGATTCAACGGCTGAAAATATTCAGTTTCTCAGAAGCGGGGCAAAAAAAGTCAAAATAAAGCAAGTCAGAGGAGTGAAATTCCGAATTTATAAACCGTGAAGCGTTTTTAACAGCTGCATAAAGGGGCTGAGGGCAGTTTGCAGCTTTGCATGTCAGATGTCTGGGCAGATGAGGAAGTCTGTGAGTTACTGTATTTCAAATTTTATGGAACTTTCATATGAGACAATTCGGGCTACTAGACTGCGCTTCACATCAAGCTCGAAAGGAGACACACACGAACAAAAAAACATTTCTAAACCACGCACAAAACTCCAAACCAAGTAACATTCAAGTTTCCCTGAAATAAAAACTAGAAACCTCGCAACTGCAAAGGACTGATGATGGATGAGTCCAAGCTGCACCACCAACTTCAGTTAGTTGTATTTTTTGGTTTATATAAAAGCAGCTCCAGCGCAACAGCTGCCCTTGCCCTCGCTGCGCAAGGCGTGCGGTCTGAGAGAGGAGCGGGATGGAAACTCCGCAACCCGGGCAGAGCTGCGGGGCTCCGTGCGCGGGCCCTTCGCTCCTGACAGCCCGGAACACGGCACGGTGACCGCGTACCCAGCGCCCCACGGAGCCGCCCACGGCACACGCGGCAGGCACCGCGGCTTCTGCGGTCCCGAGCATCCTCCGCGGGGGAAAGACGTAACAATCGAACAAATCTTGCATTATCTGGTAGAGATAAAAGCCGAGAAGCAGCTCTGAACTCGTGCCATGAAGCGCTCCAAAACAAACGAGCTACCGAAGCGAGCTGCCAGGAGCGCTTCCCCCGCTGCCCGGGCGCTCCGGGCGGCGGCAGCAGCGCCCGCCCCGCTCCCCACC
>JANPWX010000137.1:2734267-2815438 GCA_024734555.1 Trochalopteron elliotii
ACCCAAAAGCCACCTGTGAAGCTCCTGGTGCAAAATTGCAAAACTTTAGCGAGCCCTGGATGGCTTTTGTTTTGCCTCCTCCCCATTTGGGCCAAATATGCAGGACAGGAACTGTTGACAAATAAGTGATGAAACTCTCAAAAAAAATGGAGGCAAAGAAAGACTCTGGAAGAAGATTGGTGTGTAGCTGGCTTCGGTCTCTTTCCTATTCGTGCCTTTTAATTGATTTTGCTTAATTGTTTGCAAAGGGAGAAATGCATGTGGGACGTAGGCAGCGGAGAGACTTAGTTTGCAATAGCGCGGCTGAGGCAGCGGGGAAGGGGCGGAATGGAACCGAGGGACGGGCAGGGTGGGACGATCATGGATCATTATTTTTTCCGGTGCGTGCGGGTTTGCGCTGATCCACCGCGCGTGTCCGCGGGGTTGCGGGGCGGGTTCGCAGGGCGAGAGCTGCCGGGAGAGGGGCAGAGCTGCCGGCGGCCACCGCTGTACCGGGCTCCCCCCGCTCCTCCGGGGACCTACCTTGTGCGCGGCCGGTCCCCGCCGCCTCCAGCCCCGTCTCCGCGCCCGCCGCAGCTTCCGCGGGGCAGCGGCACCGGCCTCCGCCGGGCCTACCCTACATCCCCCCGCCTTGAGCTCGTTGCTGCCCCTCGGCCGCGGAGCCCCGCGCTTTCGGCGCTGCCGAGCGTGCGGGGCGGCGGGGGGAGCGCGCGGGGGCTGCGCATCCATCGCGGCGTTACATAAAGCGATCTGGTTTTTAAATCGCCGCTTCCGGTGTGACTATGGAAACACTCGGATTATGTAAATACCACCGAAACCTGGATGCTGGGCATCGGATGCGAAGATTCGCCCCCCTTCCCTTCCCCGGGGAATTAGCTCGTGTTCACGTACAAAAATAATAATAATTTTTTAAAAAATGATCAGGTCGCTAACGAGCGTTGACCGCCGTTCACGGGTTTTCACGGGATTGCAAATCGCATCGGTGCTGTAGCTTGTGAATTGTCGGCGAGTTACGTGTCCCCCACTCGCCTTCCAGCGCCAGCCCCTGCTCAGCAGCCCAAGTTTGAGTTTTTCTGAAGCCAAGCACCTGTTATTCCTGCCGAGTTCCGTGTCACGGGATGGAAAAGGTGCATGCAGCGGGGTTGGAGCTTGTTTGGGTTCAGGTTTTGTTCAGTTTGTGCCTTGCCATCTTAATTATTTTTCCCCAGAATGTGTTTATCAAACCGTTGTGCATGATCCATGTGCTTTCTTCGATTTTTTCTTTTCCGGACAATGTGTTTTATTTTGTTTTTTGTCTTTTTTTAGCGCTGCATCGGCCGAAGGCGGTACGATGAGAACGAGGACCTCTCGGACGTGGAGGAAATTGTCAGCATCAGGAGTTTCAATTTGGAAGAGAAATTAAAGAGCAAAATGTACCACGGGGATTTCGTGCATGCCATGGACGGCAAAGGTAACACTGCCGGGCCGGGGGCCGTCCGGCCGCGCTCGCCGCCGCCTCCACGTGCGGCTCCGCTCCGGCTTCGGATTTCGCGCCCGCGCCCCTGCCCGGGGACCCGGTGACGCCGCCGGCCCGAGGGGAGCCGTGGGCGGCTGCTGGAGGGGCCCTGCAGCTCGGCCCGGCCCGGGGGGGCTGCCCCGGCCCGTCCCCCCGCACCCGAGGGCGGCTTTTGCCCCGGCGCGGTGCTGGGATGAGCGCGGTGATCCATGGCAGCGCCCAGCGCTCCCCCCGCCGTGCCCCGCCACCGTGACCCCAGCGCAGCACCGGGCCGGTGAGGAATTAGGTCCTGGCACGGGAAAGGCCGAAATCCCAGCCCCCACTTAGCCAGAGGTGATTCCTGCTCCCCCTCCGCCCTCTCTTGAATCCAGGACCCCTTTTGCAAAAGGGTGCGATTGATGAGCTTGTTCGCCTGGCGCGGAGACTTTAAAGTCAATAACTTCTTTGTGTGTCTATCATATATTAAATTACAGCCCTCCCCTCCCCAAAGTTACTTGCTTTGCTGAGGTGACTGGAATTCCGGAGCGGTAAGCAGAGCCAGACAGCCCAGCTCTGCCGCACGCTGCCTGGCAGGAAGGGAAACGGGAGAGGTTTGCCCGGGAATCAAACGGGCCGGGGGGGTTGCAGGTCACCTTTATTTACCGCTGTGCTGTTGACACGGATCCCTAATCCCAGATGGCTATCACCAAAACTCTGAGGACGCCTGTTTAGGATGGCTTTCTCAGGAAAGAGGAGTTTTGGCTGTAATCCTCCTGAAATTGCTCTAACTGTGTGGAACCACTAATCGAGTTTAGAAAATTTCCTTTTCTCCCCTAGGCTTAGTTTTGCATGAGCATTTTAAGCTCCTTTTAGAAAAGTTGGTGTGGTGGAGAAATTAAATACCTATCTCACTTAGGAAGGTATTTGTTTGGGAGATAAGCTCAACCCTGACCCCTCTTCCTCCAAACAAAACACAAGCATCTATTTTTTAGCTGGAAAATGTTAATTAATTTTCCAGAAAATTATTGCATTCTAGCCTCAGCTACCAAACACTCCAGTGGCTGCCACTGCTCCATGCTAAGGATAGTACAATCCACATCTTCCCTGGCTTGGCAGCTCCAAAATCTTTGGGCAGCTCTCTCTTTTCTAGGGAACTTGAAAATAAATGAGTGTCTTTTGTTATTTTGTTGTGGTCTGTGTCTGCATTGTTCAACCCCACAAGAGATTTAAATGCTTTGTTGGGGCATTAGGAAGAAAGGATGTGCCTTGCTATTTGCTCTGGTTTTATTTTTTACTATTGGTTTACTTTTTTTCTCTATAAACCTAAGAGTAGAATTGAATCTGGGCAAAACAATGACAGTAGTATGTAAGAATAAAACAATTTACATGAACACATGGAATTAGTTGGACAATATTTTTTTTTCTTTCCTCTGTCCTTGTTTATATTTTTAATGATAGCTCATCTTGCAGTGGTGTGATTTTTGGCTTGAATGCAGTTTGTCATAGCTTGTTCTCTAGTCTGCCAGGCTACATAGCTGCCTCTGCTTCTTCCACCAAGATTACTCCTGATGTTTGTTGACTTTCTGACTTGGATCAGTGTCTATAAAAACTCTCTCCAGTTTATTCAGTAGCTTACCAAAAGGCAGTAGCTTTAATGGGGATGCCTGTGGGGAAGGATGACTTCTTTAGCACAGAAATATTTACTTGGTAACCTTAGTTAAATGGAGTGTTCATTATACTTGAGACTAGTGGCAATAAAGTTTTTGTAGTTTTAATGTTTCTCTAAATGGATAATTATAGTGTTCTGATTTGGTAACTCTTAAGTAGGAACATTATATCACTACTTGTCATAATTGCTAACTGAATACAGCAAAGAAAAAGTTGTAAAAATAGAGGGTAGTACATGTGCAGGCATGGCAGCTTGGCCTCTGGGTCCCTTCTTATTTCAATGTGGGTTTTAGAGCAGAGAAACATCAGGGACAGAAGCTCAGGCTGAGGTGCTCGTGCTGGCCCAGGAAGTGTGGACAGCTGGAGGAATCTTGGAGTTAAACTGCTCATGTGTACCTGAATAAACTGCAGGGAGTGTGCTGGCTTTGGCAGTGCAGGGCATTTTGTAGTGCTGTACAGTCAAGCAATGCTTTCCATTTCAAGGCAGTGTATGGACGCTCTATAAAAGTCATTTTTTCCTGTAAAAAAAGGGGGGGATAGCAGAGCCATAGAAACAGCCCATGGCTGCTGCAGGAATTCCTCTGCTCTCTGTGGCAGGAGGCTCCAAACTGAGCGTGGGGTTTTGTAGCCATGGCTCACCCAAATCGCTGCCTTGTAACTTCCTCTCTAATCCCCAAATCACTGCTATTGTGTCAGACCTTGCATAGAGAAATCCCCAGGAAAGGCCAGTCCTGTGTAATCCTCAGAGAGGAGCAACAAGGTAATGCTGGCCAGTGTTAACATGACAAATTTATATTTAATTTTTACTTTGTGTATTATACTGTGACTCCCCACAATTCACTTTTCACAGACTTCCTAAGTGCCAGGAGCTGTATAAAATCTGACTATCTACTCCTGGAGTTACACTGCTGATTAATTAAAAGTTGTTCTGTTGAAACCAACAGTAACCCCCACATAAAAGGAATGATGTGTTCACAGAATCAGGGCTCTCTGCTAGAAGCAGATAATGCTCACAAGAAAACATGTATTTATCTAAGTAGAAAAGTGTAACTTAGAATATCTAAACTTGCACATACATTTTAAAGTACACATTTGCCCAAAAAATACCAGACTGATTTGCAGTAATTTGGTCAGGATTATCTTTTAACTGTTAATTTGGTATTTCATTACAGCCTGGGTGTTTCAACACAGACCTTAATTGACAAACTGACTGGCTTCTATTTTATGTGCATCAGTGAACAGGAAAAATAGGGAGCAGCTGGGAGAGCATTGTCTGTCATTGGGTTTCCGGTTTGGATCTAAAATATGCATTCTCTTTCTATTTCTCTTTAGGTGATAGGGAGTTCTTTGGTGAGAAAAGGGAAATGTGGAGAGTCTGAGAAAATGTAACGTGAAGTGCCAACACCATTGTAATTGCTTTTGGATGTTGTTCTTATTCATTTTCACAGATTTTACTTTTGAGTATGTGCAAAGAGAAGCTCTCAGAGTTCCCCTCATCTTCAGAAATAAGGATGGACTGGGAATTAAGTAAGTTACAACTAAATTTTGATGATTAATAAATGCTTTTATAAAATGATGCTTTCTACCATTATGCTTTCTACTTGTAGCTGGTATTTCTTTTGATGATCTCAAAATGGATTGCAATTAGTAAGACTGTCAGCACCCTTGAGAGAAGGAATGATTATTTTCCGCTTATAAACAAGCAGATAATGAAGTCTATAAAAGTTAAGTGCATACAGCATGGTACTACGCAGTCAAAGACAAGTCAGCAGTGAAAGTTAGGAATTAAATCCAAAGGTTTTTGCACCCGATCTATGCTGTAATGACAGAACAAACTCCCCTCAATTTTTTTCTCAATTCTTTCCTTCATTGCAGGTGGAATTCTAATGATGCCTCTCGTTTTCCATTATAATTATGTCTCTTCAGAATGTTACAGCTTTGTAAATATTTAGTAATGTCTAGTTAAATATGGGATTACTGGAGCCTTTTTGAGGTTACATTTTGTTAATCTCCAGTATAAAGGATTTGGTATTTTAATAAGAGAATCCTGCAACTTTGTTTGTGGAAGTGATGGTGTCTAAAAGAGAAGTATTAAAAGCATTAACTCTGTTTAATCCATAGTTCAGATGAATGTTCCTTGATACTTTCGGAAATTAGGATCATGTAACTGACTACTGCTGAAGGAAAGAAAAATAACTTTTTGAAAGCATCATTACTTTGCTCAGTTTCCAGCTGTGGAACTCCTCCCAGTTTAGGGGACCAAGGAGTCCCAGTTATGAATTACAAGGAATCAAGCCACCCCAGTATAATTTAAAGAGAGAAAGAGATGAAGCAGAGTTTGGGGTATTTGACAACCACGTGTCCTTTTACTATGAGTGCAAACAGGAGCTGCTGTGATGCTTCTGGTGATGTAGTAAAATAGTTTTATACGTTGAGCTCTGAACAAGAAGTGCTCAGTAGTCTCTCTCTGTATGCATTGGTTTTAAACTGCTGCTCCTAAGGGGCAAGTGGTAAAAGCTTCAAGAATTTCTTCCTGATGAGGCCATGAGCTGTTCAGTGAGGCTGGGGAGTGTTTAGGTGCCAAGGATACTGCAGCACCTTCCCAGCAGCCAGATCCTCCTCCTGTGTCTGCAGAAGTTCACACAAAATTCCCCTCAGCTCAAGAAGAAAACTGGGAAGATGTTTCAGCTCCTGCTGTGCCAATGGTACCAGTTCAGCTCGTGCTCCAGAGTGAAAAAGTGTGGAAATGAGAGCTCATCCTGCAGACACAAACATTCCTGGGCTTCAGATCACAGGAGCTGTGAGCATCATGATGTGGTAGAATTGGGTGATCGGATGTATGTAGGACGACTTTCGAGATACAGTGGTCTACAAAACACGTGATATAAGATGATTTTTGGAGTTCTGACATTTTGAATATCTGCTGATACAAGCTCCCACTTCTGCTTGTGCTGAGCAATCAGCCTGCATGTCTGTGCCTGGTAGATGTACAGAGCTGAGCAGTTTGGTTACTGTGCTTGGAGTTACTCTGAAATGGCAAGGAATTAGAGGAATGAGGAAAAATCCTTACAATGAAACTCTGAAAATTGCTTTCCTCTGTTCTTCTGACCATCATGAGCTGCTACTTGTACATCTGAAAGCAGGAAAGCCCCCCTGTGATCTCTTAGCAGAAGAGAAGCTGTTTTTCTTGGACGACTGTCTCCAGGATTGTAACTCAGGGAGAGAATGCTCTTTGGAGAGGTGTTACCTCTTATCTGAACAGCAGTCATCTTGCATTGTTTGGTGGTTAATCGAATACCTGTGCTGGCCAGAGCTCATCCTCATTAGGATTTGAATAGGTTCTCTAGCAAATCTTTAAACGTTTGCTAAAATGCACCCAGTGCAGACTGAGGCGTTTGCATTTTTCTTCTGCCTGAGGAAACTAGCAGTACAATTTGTTTATTACAGACTGCTGAACATCTCCAATGTAGTCAGTCATATTTTGGAGTTAAGTCACGCTGCTGTACTATTCCTCACCACCTTTTATGATATTTGAAATCTTTAGAAGCATTCATGGTGATTTTACACAAGATGCATTTGTCTGAAAATTGCATAACATCAAGGGAAAAAAAACCTCTGCGCAGTTCTTGCATTGCTGCTATTCTGGATTTATAAACAGAAAACCAAATGATTTGTGACAATCAAGAAAACAGTTGGTTTGGGGCTTTTTGCTATCATAGTTTTGTAGCAAACCAGCCCTAATTGTGGAGGGAGTGTGGCAGTTATGCTGCTGGTGCTGGAGCTGAAGAGGTACAGTCGTCTGTGGCAGCAGAATGGGTTGGAATTAAAGCTGGACCTCCCAAGACTACCCAACTACAAAATGAGTTCTTGAAACTTGCTGTTTTCAGGCCTCATTCTTTTCACTTACTGAACTCCTTTTTTTTAAATGTATCACACATCCTTAGACTGCAGAGAAAAAACCCTGCCAGGTTTACTCTCCAGGGAGATAAACATATTTATTTGTTTGAAAGGATTGTATTCTTCAAGTTTCAGTAATGTTTATTTTCGACTGCTGCTGAAGCTCTCAGAAAAAAAGGAATTGCTCATTATCCATCTGGTTTAAGTTTGTTCTCCATCTTTGTGGTTGATTTTTATTTTGATTTATACAAATATGAAAAAGATTTCCTATCAAATTGTTGGACGCTTCTGACACCAAATACAAGCAAGCCGTGTCATTTGCAGACAAGCCTGGCATGCTCTTGTTGCCCACAAATGGTTCCTGTTTCCCCTACTTCTGACTTTCTAGGGCTTGGAAAGAAAAGATGAGCTGTGAATGAACCCTGAAGGTCAGTAAATTCAGGCTGTTTCATTCGGGAGAGGGAGTGAATTCCAAAGCTGTGAGGCCCTCACAGCCAAATGCAAAGATGTGAGGGTTGGCAGAGAACTAACAAAAGATACTGCCCAGCCTCTGCATCCCACCAGAGGAAGGTGATAAGGGTAAAAAGAAAGTGAACAAGGAGAATTTGGCAAATAGCTCTCAAGATACATGCATGCCAGTAAATGCAGTTTTTAACTTTACCTTTCACTGTTTTCCTAATAGTAAAACTTATTGTTCTGCTTGTTTGCCCATGGGCTGGGTTGTTCTAATTTTCAACTAAATTATGTCAAAAGTCCAGAAGAAAATTGTTTATCTTCAACCTGGGGCAGTACAAGAGGGGCAGAGCACTGAGGTGGCAGGTCCCACTGGGCTGTTTTTCATTACAGTTCCTTAGTCAGCTTTTGTGCAATGTGAAGTGTGAAATATTATCAGTAAAACGAAGTCAATCACCCTTAAAACCTCACTACTGTTTCTGTTTACTTTTTCCATCCAGTTTCTGTGCTGCAGAATTTTACTCTCTCCCTGACATGCAGAACTTGCTCACTTGCTGGACCAGGCTACTCTCTAATTACATTACACCCTAAAACATTGCCTGTGTTAGAAGTGATCCTGTAAATGCATCAACATCCCTGAACCAATTATGCTACCATTTAATTTAGCTCTGAATTAGCCCAAATTGAATTGAACAATTTCCCAACCCACCAAATACAACCAGGATGTCTTCTGCCAGACAGGGAGGTTTGGAACAGTCATTAAAACAAAGAGGCTTTAATTCTTTATATATATATAATTTCCAAGCCATGATTCCAGCCTGTGGTGATGTGGCTTTCAGCAGGTTGTTTCACTGCTCTGTGCCTCAGTTTGGCAAGTGTGATAATGCTCACCTTGGGGAACAGACATGAGGCACCACGAGCTGCAAACCACCACGAGTTTCTTAACAAGCTATAAAGGTTTAGGATTTTATTGAAATCACTCCCAACCCCTTGCCTTCTCTCCCACTCTGGTACTGATAAAAAAGTGCTCGAAAAGACACCTCTTCTCTCTCATTGTGGGTAGAGAAACTGTTGTACACTTGCCAATGCAAGGATGTCATGTGTGTCATTAAAACTTGCACTGTCCACACTTCAGAGAGGCCTTGCTTGATTCCACCTCCTAGACTAAGGACAAAGAGCACTATACATTTATTTCTCCTTTATTATGGTAATGAGAGTGTACCCATACTTATCTTGACAGTATTTAACATTGCTTTCTTTGCTAATTACAGAATGCCTGACCCGGATTTCACCGTCAGAGATGTGAAGCTATTAGTGGGTGAGTTATTTTGAATGCACTGGATTAACTCTATACAGAACAGAATTGCTTTTAAATACTTGTCCAGTTGTGTTTGTAGACATTTGTGATAACTCTCAGAATCTGGGAGAAGGCATGGAGAAGCAATTTGTAAATTAAAAAGGCTGGGAGAACCCTAATTAGTAGTTGTGCTGACCAGACTCCGATCTCATGCTGGATAATTGGCCATTTGGAAGGGAGGGAATGCTTTTGCTCTTAACAGGTGTCCTGCAAACACTTTTGTGATCCTGGAAAGCAGCAGCTCTATTGATCGAATTCCTATTTTTTTGTATATTTTTTTAATCTGTTGTAGAGCATTTGTTTGTAAAAGGTGTGACTGGAGCTGTATCACCTTTTGCCTGTGTTCTCCCCACAGTGTTTATCAGTGTCAGGCCAGGTCGGTGCTTTGAGGGAAGGTTGTGAAGAGAGGCTGAGCACAAAGCCTTGCTTAACTGCTTTTGATGAGACACAAACCAGAGAAGTGGTGACTGTCATCAAATGTTTCCTAGCAATCTTTGCAAAATAAATGTTTTTTAACTCTAAGAAAAGCTACATTTTGAGTAGGAGATGATACTGTATGCTTCTTTGAAATCTGTTTTTACTGCAGATGGGTGTGTTATTTGTTGTTATCTGAAATTGTTACTGAACAGTGATCCTGCACTCCATGAAGTCATCACTGTGGAACAAGCTGGATGTTGGATGTGTTGGCTGCAGTCCTTCTTGGAGATTTTTAACTACATTCCTGCTAGTTAGAATTTACTGCCTTTATTTACCTGTCTTGTGGCAGCAGTTAATCTTTTAAATTACCTCAAATGCTGCATTCTGAAAGACCAGTTTTTTTAAAAATTACTCTTTGAGTTTTATAGTCAATAGAATATCAAGTCTGGAAAAGATGTAGCTAAGAAAAACAAAGGAGAGGAACTTGTGCCTCATTTCTGCTCACTTGGGGTTATCAGTGAGAGAGGGGTTATCTCTGATAACCTTCCTTCACAAACAACTCCACAATGTTGCTTAATTTATGACCATTTATAAGCTCAGGAAAAAGCCCCAAATATCTGGCAGAAAATGTTTGGGAAGTAGTGTGGGAAGTGCTATTTGGTGGTCAATCTGCATTAAATTAGAAAATAAACTCCTAAATTCTATGGATTTCCTAAATACCTGCATGTGAACATTTGCAGGTACAGAAAAAAACCCTTTTTGCTTTGGAGGAGCCTTGAGCATAAACCCTGTAATTATCTGGACCCTGTTGCAGTTTTCTGAACTTGTTCCATGGCTGATAAATTGTCATTTCTGTCTCTGAGGCTGCTGGAGCTGAGGCTCTGACGTTGTGATGTTTTGGAACAGCCTAGTGTTGCATAACAACAGTGTTTTTCCTGTATAACAGTCAAAGTGTGGGAGTTGTATTTCCTCAAGATTGATGTCCTTTGAAGTATTAGGGGGTGGAGATTCCTGTGTACACGGCCAGCAAAGCAGGAGGATATTTATAAATAAAATTGCATTTATGAAACAATGGAGCAGAAATAACATTTGTAATTACTTTGACATTAAGTTTAAGGTAAGAGCGTGCCTGCTCACAGCTGGATCAGCAATCCTTGTACCTGCTCTTGGCCAGATATCACATCATGGGTCCTTTTATATCATGTTTGGGCAAACTCCCTTTGGAGTCATTGTGCTGAGCCCATGATGTAGTCCAGAACATTGTCACCTGCCCTTTTTATAATACTTTTGGCATCACAGGTGGAAACTTTGATTCAAAAGATCTCAAATATCTGGGAAATTAAATGCATTGTAAGTTGCACCTGAAAAATCACAGCTCTTGTGGCAAATAATTTCTCTTGCTGTGGAATTTGTGCTGGATGGAACAGCCACATTGATACTGAGAGCACATGGGGGAATTCCTGTCTCCATGCCAAATTTTAAAATTATCTACTCAGTATTTCTGGAAACACTAGTGAGCATCTTCCTATAGCATATCATTGCTGATATTTTTTTCTAGATTTAGGTTATATGTGCTACACTCACTATCTGATGTTCAAATAAAGGACATAAAAAGTCTTATTTTATTAACATCTCCTGTCACTGGAGATGTTGATATGTCATTGTCCCTGCATTTTTTTAGCAGACCCCTCACATCTTCCTGAACCTCCAGGTTTGCATTTCCAATGCTTGGTATTTTCAAAACTTACTCAGTCCCTTGCTGAACCTGGGGAGGGAAGGATGTTTGGTGAATGTGAAATGGAGTGATCATAACTCTGCATCTGATTGTGTGTGGGAGTCAATAGAGAGAGAACACAGAAAAATGTTGTGTTCTGTGTAAACTTGTTGGGTTTTTAAGTGCTTATCATCATAGTTTGCTGGTGCTTTTTAAGCCTCTCGTTTACTCTCTTTTCTTTTTCTTCTTTGAATCAGGGGAAGCACATTTGTCACAGAACCCTTTAAGGACATGGTGCTGAATTTTTCCAAAGCACACAAATTCCATGGGAGGTTAATGAGCCTTTGGTCCCAAACTCTGCTCAAGTCTTACTTTCTATTTCTAACATGACTGTTGTACTGTCTTCACAGGGGAGTACCTAGAAGTCACAGGGAAATAACAACAAGTTTTTAAATCTCCCTTTGAAAACAGTGGTCTGTGGCAATAATAAGGAGAATTTAAAAAGGATGGTTTTTTTGGTTGTTGTTTGTGTTTACTTGAGCTTAGGTGTCTCTTTTTTAGTCTTTTGTCAGACTTCCAAAGAAACATTGCCATTGCTTGATGGGTTTTTCTGTTTTCCTGGCTTAAAAAATGCAGCACCAGCTGCAATTTAGTTTGGTCACGTTCATGACCTCCTATTTCTGCCACGGGTGCCTGGTTGTGCACCCATGTGTAATGTGTGTGCATGAAACACTCTGCCCTACAGTAGCTTTACTTTACAGACCCATCCCATGGCTATAACCAGACTCCCACCTCCATATGAACCATATCCTGGATGCTCTGTAAAACCTGAGCTGATGGAATAATTTCAGCAGTTGGAAATGTCTCATCTCTGAAATGGCTGTGAGCCAAGAATACAAATGGAGAAGTGGAAAGGAATTCCTGGCCTGCTCAGGAACTTGAGACAACTCTTGAAAGATGTGAAGTTCTGTTGTAATTTAATAACTCTTAAGCTTTGTAATTTCATTGCATAGGGCAGATTTGAGTGCCAATTTTGAAGGGGAGAATGTCACTGCCCTCTCTTCCTAAGCTGATTTAAAATTTGATTGAGGGTCATTGGCCCTCTTGGAGTGTCCTTAAACATCTGCCACATCTGCACAAAAACTTTGGCTCCTGTCATAGGGCTGCCTGTCATAGATGGGCAGAAAAGCAAAAGTGTGTTTTCCCAGATTGTCAGCTCCACTCTCTGCACATAAGTACCTGTGTGAGAGTTTAATGCCAAACACTGCAGAACAAGGGGAATCACTTGGCTGGGGCTGAGCAAGGAGAAAGGTGCTGAAAGCCAGGGCTTCCCTGGTCACTGTGGAACCTCTCTAGCCTTTGCCACTCCTGAATTCAAGGACTGAATGCAGTCATTTGTTTTAGTCTTTGATATCAGAAAACCAAAGCATTCCATTTTGTCATTTGTTTGAATTTTGTCTTTATATTATCCTTCATGGAGATCACACAATCTGAAGCTGGCAGCCCTGAATACTTTTGGAAGCTGTGAACCATGTAAGGGAGAGAGAAAGAGGAAGTGCTCATGGATGTGTGCCTCAGTCTGTCACTCTGAACTCCTTGCTCTTTCTTTGATTACTTCTTTTTATTGGCTTTTTTAGAGGTTTTCTTGGATCACCACTGGTTGATTTAGAGGAATATCTGCTTTTCTGTGACTCTGCACTGCCTTTGTCTCCCTGGGTGGGTGTGCAGGCCCTGCATGAGCACAGTGTCTCTCTCTAAACAGTAGTGGCCAGTCTGGATGTATTTGCTTTTATTTCTAATTTTCAGCTGACCTGTTTTCAGTTTGCTTGCCACAGGCCCACAATCTAAGGCTATTGAGTCCCAGCTTTCACACTTGCACCTAAATAAAATAAATAAACTAAATGAATGAAAGTGGTGCTGGATCTGTGATGTGCATCACCTCCTCCCTCTCTGGGCTGGTGTAGGTTTGTGTGCCAGGCTAGGTATTTGTTGTGCACCCCCAAAGTGGAGCTTGCAATCCCAGCAAGTGGCAAAAGGGGAGATTTCAAACATGCTGAGCATTGTAAAAAAGAAAAGAGACTTTGGGTTATTGTGATCTCTGGGCTGAAGAGGTTAAAGTTGTGACCACAGCGGTCACTTCTGTAGGATCAGCAGCATTGTCCTATGGAATTCACCGTGCCCAGCCAGGCATTGTATCAGTGGGAACAGTGCAAGTACAGGACTCAGACTATTCATGGGGTGGTCTAACAACCCACATCAACTCACTGATTGATTTTATTTAACTAACTCACTCCGGGTTTATTTATAGAATTTAAAAAAAAAAAAAAGTGTAGGAGCAGCAGAGGATGTGTCATCAGTCATGCAATTTGCTATTAAAATCTGATGCTGTAAACTGGACTGGGCCCTGATGCTCACAAGCTTAGGAAATGTTTTGTTGCTGTGTTCACAAACTGCATTGAAAGGCTTTGGTGTTTTCGTCTTGTATAAAGAATCCAAGAAAAGTTGAAAGCAGCAAAGCTTTAATTGTGATACAATTTGTGCATTGAGGTATGGCAGTAAAGAACAAACATAAGCAAGCTCCAATAACTGTTGCAAAGACCAATCTTCATCTGCCCAAGGAGATGATGCACAAGATGAGACCCAATAGATCATTTCAATATTTGATTCCTGTGATTCTGTCAAATCCCTAAAGACCTGGCAGCAGGCTTTGATCTCAAGACAAAGGGTGAAAGGAAAACCAAGGCTCTATCCTGTTGCTTTCTTTGGTGGGAGTAGCTGAAGAAATACTTGATTATTGCTGGGATTTGCCTTCTCATTAGAGACACCAAAAGAACAGGAGCTGAGCCAAAAATTTCAGTTGCAAATTGACTGTTTAAAGAAATATATGTGAAGATCTCTGCCTCAACTAGGAGTTTATAATCATGGTGTCAGTGGAGCAAGATAATAGAATAAATGACGTTATTAAATCCCTGATGTTTTCAAGGGAAAAGTCCTATAAATGGGGGTGGTTGGCACTGCAAGTGCAGGTCAGCCTTCCCTCGTGCTGCTGACAGGTTCTGGAGGAGATGCTGTGTGCTGTTACACATCTGCTCATGGTTTATTCACTAAGTGCATCACAGTGCACTGAAGTGAGGATCTGAGCTTTCATTAACATCAGTGGATGAAATCAGACCTGAAGAGGAGTATTTCCCTGGCTGTTGAGATTTTTTTTTTCCTCACATGGGAGAGCCCTAAGCAAGGTTTGTGAAGTTTGGTATTGCAACATTTTCCTCATTCTAGGAGGAACTGTAATTCTGCAGTGTAGTGGTGCACAGTCAAAAGTGTGGCCCTGTTTTCCCAGGTGGGAACCAGGCTGAAAAGTTAAATGATCTGATAAAATCAGAATTTGGGGAGTCTCAGTTTCTATTTTTCCTGTAAACTGTAAATGATGTAGTGAATGTAGCAAGCCATGGCCTCTTTGTGCAGGGACTGTGGTGGGGAGGAACAAGTTCCCTGACGAGTAAATGTCAGCAGGCTGATGTAAATAACTCAAATTCAGTTGGGACAGAAAGGATTGCTGCCCATCAAATGTACCTAACATAAATGTACCATAAGCTATGTGAACCTCTGCATCATCCATCCAGCCATTTTTGTTCTCTTAAATACACACACTGCTGTATTCCCCAGGAATTCCAGCTAAAATGAGAATATGCATGCCAGGTACTTCACAGAGAGACAAAAACCCCCCTAAGCCATGCTTCTGTGATACTGAAAAAGGAATAGAAAGAGATATAAACATTGTAGGTAATAATTATTCTGGCTTTATAAAATGCTTTATATATCTAAAACATTTATAGATGTACACATACACATGTATAAATTTCATTCAGTACTGAATCAAGAATCATGAGCAGTGTTTCCATGGAAGAGAAAATTGTGGTGCTGGTGGTGACTGCAGGTCAGGTGGGTAAAGGCAGGAGGGAGGGCTGAGACCGTGTAAAACACTCCTTTCACATTAGCATACATTTCTTGTGGTGTGTCAGCACAATGGTCCCCAAGCTGGCTCTGCAAATGTTCAGCTTTTTGTCAGCAGCACTCAAAAAAAGCTGAAAGCAAATCAGAGAAGTGTCCCTGAGTAGCTGCTTCCTAGTGATTTTTTGGTTCATTCCTCCTGCGTGTTTGCTGCTCCTCTCAAATTGATCTGTTCTGAAAATTGTATCATGGTTGAATTCACAGCCAACTACAAAGCAAGTCGAGAGGCTCGTAGTGTGGTCTGCGGGCAAGTAGGGGAAATTTTGTCTTAATCAATGTACAGTTCTCCATCCTGTGAAAGAAAATTAGCTGTGTAGATACAAAAGAAGGACAAAGCAGCCACACACTGCAGCTCAGAAAACTTTCCATCATTTCTGCTGAATAGGGACCCAGTGTTGCTGCTGTTTCTATAGAGCAACGCTCCATTTGTTTCAAGGAAGTTGTGAAATTGGAGACCGAGAGGAGTTAGGAGGGAGGCTCATTAGAGAGGCTCTGTTGTAAGGAGCACTTCCCAAAATTAAACTGGCTGCTCAAAGGAAGTGCAAAAGTCTGCCCCCAGACTTGCATCTAAGTCTTGATTAAGATGTATGGTTCTCCCCTGGTGTGGGGATTTGTCCCTGAATGGGAATGGCACGTTGGGAAGAGCAGAAGAGCTGAGTCAGGAGTCATTAACTGCTGTGTCTCCAGGAGTCTTGTGTGGAGGGACAAGGAGGAAGCAGCGAGGTCTGTGCTCTGCTCCTGGGGCCCAAATAATGCATTTTTCAAAACACACTGGACCAGGCTGTTCTAGGGGAGAGGAATCATCACTGATCTCATGGGAGGGGAGGTACTTGGATGAAATATTTCCATGTAAGATTTCTCCTCTTATTTCTCACGGGGTTTTTGTGCCCCACTGTGTGATCTGTGCCTGGCCTGTTTTCTGGGTTCTGCTTTTTTTTCTTGTCATGTAAGTGGGACTGTTGGAATATTAAGAAAACTGAGTTAGAAACATACATAGTTTGGAAGGCCAATCTCTGTGTAGTTTTATACCAACTTGAGAACATGTTCCTCAGGCTGTGAGAATTCTGACTGAGGGTACCTCAGCCTCTGGACCCTGCAGGTCACACCCTGAGCTCATCAAGGGACTCAGATCCACAAGAGACCTACATGTCTCCAGCTGCTGAGAGGAGCAGGGGATCCAAGAGCACCTTGAAGCAGGAGATAAGGATGGCTCCCTGCAGGAGGAAGCTGAACTTGGATGTTCCTCACAAGTGACTGTAAAATAATTACATGTCACTGCTATTCCCATTGATCTGAGGCTACAAACCCCAAACCTGTGTTTTCAGCAAGCTGGGTTATGTACCTGCTTACAAACTTTCCAAAGGGAAAAATGGAGAATCAGAAAGCAGCTTTCATCAGGGCCCCACTGATTTGTCTCAGATGTTATTCAGAAACATGTGTTTGAGATCCAGTCCATAAAAATAAATTGTTTCCTCCGTCATGTTGTTTTGTGACCAAAGCTTGTTTTAAAAACACGCACTATTTTTAAAAAATGCTTTGTTTTTAAAGTCAATTTCCAAATTGCTCACAGTCATGCTGTCGGGCCTGTCAACATGGTTCATGCTCTAGACTGGGAAATGTGCTAAGTCAGGCCTAAAATCAGCAAATAAATATTAGCACTGAAAATGGTAATTTCCCAGTGCCTGTAAGCTCAGATGGAGTCAAACCAATGGCCTGTCAACAAAGGGGTTTATAAGTACTGTTGGTATGAGCTGGACAGACTCCTAGCTGCTGCATTTATTTTTAAGTTTGAGTTCTGCAAAGAGGAAACATCTGGACAATAAAAGTAAAATAAAATAAAATATAATGTGCTATTTCATTGAAATGATTGATTCCAAGTCTGTCTAGTAGGTTTCTCTTTCCAAAGTACAGCACTGGAAGTTTATTGGCTCATCCTTTTGTCTTTGTACTTTTTTCCTTCTTTCTTTTCCCTTGAGCGACCTCTCCTGTTTTCTTTGTATCCCTCTTTCCTTGAGGAGGCTGCTGTACTGTACAGAACTTGTTCTACTCCCTAATTCCATAGAAGTTTGTGAGGGAGTACAGGTAAATCCTTCCAGACTGGAGCACGTGGTCTTAGGATCCTCTTTCCAACCATGAACCAATAGTGATAGAGAGATCAACATATTTTGTTGTAATCAGGACTTAACAGGTAGGGTTTTTTTTTTTGTTTCCCCTGGAATGTATCCCTTCCTTGTGGGACACCAGCAGTCCCATATGTCAGTCAGACAGCCTAATGTGATTTCTGACCTCCTCCATGTTAGCTCAGGGCTAAGGAGAATTACAGAGTTGTGGAGCTGCACTGTGTTCCCTCCTGGGCAGAATTAAAATTAGAAACTAGACAGCAAAGTTTCTGAATGGATTTTTTTCAAGTGAAGGTTCCATTAGTGATTTTCCTACAGTCTGAGGGCTCTAATTTGTTGAAAATTGAACTGGTTGGTAGCAGCTCTGAAGGAACCCTTTGGGACTTTGGCATCCACCAGTGTTAAGGTGGAGCAGTGCATGAATAAAGTGGAAATCTCTGTCTATTAAAGTGTTGTATTGCAGACTTTCAGAGGATGTTGCTTCATTTAACACTCACTGATTTTGTGCCTCTTAAACAGCTTATTGTTTAAGAAGTGTGTAATAGCAGGAGGGAGCTGGGGCTGTGGTTGGTGTCACCGTGGGATTCCCCACAGTGCTGGTGCTGCTGCACATCCTTCCCCTGATGTTTGTGGAACTGTGCTGAGAAGCAGGCAGGCAGCTGACCCTGCTTTGAAAAATTATTTAAGCCTCATCAGTTTCTTGAGTGTTGGTGAACAGTTTGTATCATGAAACCAGGACCTAGGGCAGACTGAGGTTAAAACTTACCCAGTGTTCCTGATAGACTGCAAATAGAAACTTCTCCCTCTAATACCAGTACCAGGCTCTGGTGCCAGACCATCTCTTTGTCATCTAAACTGGCCTCTGGTTTTGCTGCTGCTGCCTATTATGTGACATGGGGAAATGTCTCTGTTCATTCTGCTCCCTATTGCATCCAACAATTTGCTTTTTTTTGCCATACCAATTAAGCAACCCTAAACTGGTGTCCTGCTCATTGTCTTCCTTCTCTCCTCACTTCTGGCATTGCTCTCCCCTCCCCTCCTGTGTGCTGGCACAGGCTTTCCTCTTTCTTATAGTGAGGTGCTTCAGGAAGTTGAATTGGCAGAAAACTCACACTGTATTTCTCCCTTGCAGAAAGGTGGAGGAATATATATACATTTATTATTTTTCTATATATTTTTGGTGCTTGTTTAGCTCTCAGCACTAACTAGTGCTGGGCTAAGCTGTGATGGATGTAGCCTTCCACCTCTGTCATAAGTTTCCACTGGGGCTCTGTGCCTCAGAAGTGCCAAGTGAGTGAGCTTTGAGCCATGATTAGGGTTTCTGTGTAATAAAATAAAAGAAGGCATTCGATGCTCTCTCATTATGCCTTTTTTTTTCTGCTAGAAGTAAAAATGAAATATTATAACATTCACTTGCCTATGTTTAGCACGTCCGCTGACTTGCCATTTTGGAAGTAGAACCAGTTCTATTTTTAGAGTTGAACTTCCTGTTTGAGCTCTCTTTAAGTTTGTCCTTTGCCTAACACAGGCAAACTCTTTAAAAAAATCTTAGTTAAACTGGGACAGTTTTGCTAAAAACAGTCATGTTCGTGTCCAGATATAAACAATATATAACTTTCAAGCAATAAATCTGCTTTGAATGAACATTACAACAAAAATACAACCTCTCAAGAGAATGTATTTTCGTGATGTCAGGACTTGAAAGTGAAATTGAAGTGATGTTGGTGTTGTCACAGGCATCTCAAAGCCTCTGTCTACAGGTGGATTTAAAGATGAATTGTCCATGTGGGAAAATCAAGCAGAACAGCTGTTTTAGAAAAACTCCCCATAGTCACACTGTGTTTCTGCAATAAGCATCCTCTGCTTTAGCTCATCCTGACTAGAAATAAGCTGTCTTATTTTGGAGTGATCCCACCCCAAATCCTAAATATTTTATGGTAGTTGTGATGCTTTCGTGTCACAATATACCTTAGTTCAAAATTCCCTTCAAGTGTAGTGCCTTTACCTAAAAATATATATTAATACCAGCATGTTTTGGAGGTTTGATGTAATCATAGCTATATATTTCTTGAGATGTTCTCATAAGTGTGGGTACAAGATGTGTGGGGGTGTTGCCAACCCTCTGACACCTTCAAATACCCCTCTAGACCAGAGGGGAGGTGCAGGATTGCTGGTATAGTGCACATGCTGATTGGTAATGTGGGTGTAGTTGAAGGTCTTCTTCCATTTCCTAATTGCAAAGTATGAGGGAAATCAAGTTTTCCTCATTATGGGTTGATGATGAGGTTTCAGAGGGTAGAAAGGTTATAATTTTTATAACATTTTTCTACGTTGTTACTCTTAGAGATATGTTGGGACATTTTAGGAAATGATTAATGGTCTTAAAATAAATTTGATCGATGAATAAACCATAAGATTTTCACCAAAGTTATATCCTGTCCCACTTTTCTTGGACCTTGTATTATTTTTCTTTCTGTAATCATTATTTGTGTGCTCTGTGTTTTCAGCCACCTGGAGTACTTATACTACAGGTTAATGCACTGGGATATTGTATAAAAAATTAGAAGTAAAATGCTTCTTTGTATAAGGAATTTTTTTATGTGCTTTTCACTGTCTGAAGCTTCTAACAATCACTAAAAATTATGGCTTGGGTAGGTGTAAGGACACTGATTAATTCCATATAATGCCACTAAAACATATGATTTGCCTGAGCCCCTTTCTCCAGCCCAGTCCTGTAGCATTAAAGCTGAAGAGGTTTCCACAGGCTGTTCCTGTGGCCGTGCTCTGCACACCTTTTGTTGTGTGCAAACAGCTCCTCACGCGGGTTATGGCAATTCCGCACTTTTATATCAAACGATAAAGCTGCAGAGGGGCCGCAGGGGAAGCTCCGTGCCAGGCTCGGCACTTTTACACCTCCGTGAGGAGGAGATGCTGTGACCCCACCGAGGGGCTCCTGCTGCACGGCCAGACCGGCGCTGGGGACAGAGACCCGGCGCAGGGGCCCAGGGGAGGGCGGAGAGCTGTGCAAAGGGGATCCCCTGTGCGGTACACGTTTCCTGGGGAAGGTGCTGGATGGGGAGGTGTGGGGAAGAGCTGCGTGCGACGGCCGGGCTCGTTTCCCTTTGTTCTTCTGTGCCCTCTGGTGGCACCGGGAGCGATGGGATCGGGACGCGTCTCTTAATTTGTTCGTACCTTCGCTTGAAATGCAGGGGATGTCGGGAATACTTGAGCAAGGACTTTGTGCTCGGATTCACATCCCTCCCAGTTAGCAAGGGGATATCATAATAGTCTCCCGTGGGCAACAGAAGAATACGTGCTTCCAGCTCCGGGAGCTCCGGGGGGATTAACTGGGATGCAAGTCAAAGCCTCAGTCTTTAGGTACAATTAACCCTCTAGCGAGGCTGGCAGATTTCCTGAGGCTCTGCCAAAAATCCTGCTTTACAAACCAAGGATTTTTTTTCCTCGTAAGAAGCATAAAGATTAGGCAGGAGCAGCGGGCCAGTCCCTCGGCGTTGGAGGTTGGTTTCTGCTTGTCAACACTATATTGTACCTTCAGCACAGATCTCAATTTAGCCACAGAGGGTTAAAATAATTCCCCAAGGTAGCTTTATCCTCTTAATGGACAGGCTTGATAATCATTCTTACAGAAAGGACATTTCCTCTTTCCTCTGCCGTGGGGGAGTTGCACCTTTTCCTGCTGGTGCTGTGCTGGAGAAGAGACCACAGCCTAGAAAACTCTGGTGTCATTTGCAGCTCTGATTCACACCTCCTGTGCATTTCTCATACTCTGCTGTGTGGTTCATGTTTGCCTTGCTTCCACTGCTCCAAATATCCATGCTAAATCCACGTCATGGAAAAGGATGGGGCATGCTGAAAGGCTTGAGTCTGGCAGCTTGGATAACCTGAAGCTCAGTGCAGGGGGAGGCAGTGCTTCACTTGTTAGAAATAAGAAATGGCAGCTGTTGGACAACAGAGGAAATTATTATAGTCCCAGATTTTCCCATTCCCTGTTCCCTCTCTGGAAAATTGTTACAATATTCTATATGTGAAGGGAAGAGTGGGTGCAAACTCTGCAGGGGAGATCAACACAAACTTTGCTGAATGACTTCAGAGCTGGAGCCCATCATTCCAAAATGTCTGGGGTGGACTTGGTGAGCTGTGATTTGGGAAATCATTTGCTGGTGCAGGGAAGGTGCCTGTGTAGCCTACATTCCTGGAGGGCAGTTCTCTCTCTGACAAGGGGACAAGGTTTGCTTCACTGTTGCTCTTGTTTTACCCAGGAGCCCAGAACAGAAAAGACCAACTCTATACCAAACCAACTTTTCCAGGGCGGGCAGTGGGAGGCAGGGACCTTGCACAAGTCATTTTTCTTCCAGATGTTCATTTCTGTGTGAAAAAAAAGTATATTACGGCATATAGAAATGTTGTACAATTCAATCTATTAGAATCCTTACAGTGGATTGGTCATTAGGCCCCTAAATAAAAGGAACTGATATTATATATGCTATTGTCCCCTTAATTTTAATGGGGATTTTACTAATATATGGGCTGGATAAACTTGATACGTTTTTAAGGTTTTAAGTAAAGCATAGTTCTTCCATAGCTCATCCTGATGGATTTTTTTTTTCCAACTTACATGCCTGCAATTGATTCTTCTGTCTCCTTTTTGCTGTTTTCTGTTCCTCTTGTCAGAGATGGCACTAGCTTGTTTCTTAGTTACTGTCTTTGTGATCCTTTGGGGATTCACTTGTGCTCCATGAGCAAGCAGCAGGAGAGGAAGATGTTTCTTTAGGCTGTAAAACCCCCCAGCATCACCACCCTGCCTCTGAGTCACATCTGCTGCCAGAGATGAAGCAGTGCCTCTTAATCCCACATTGCCCAGTCCAGAGTCCTACTGGAAAAACATCCAGGGAAGTCAAGGGTGAAGTGGTGCACAGTGCACTGAAGCTTCCCCTGTCAGCAGTGAGAGACTTTGCCAGGGCTCCAGGTGTCTGTTAATCCATGTCCAGTGGGTGATGAGCTGAAGTGAGGGACAGGTGGGAAGGAGGGCAAGAGGCTGCCAGGGTCACTGAGATCCTGCTGGGACCTGCTGGGCTGCCCCGGGCTTGGCTGAGTGGGGTCCCTTCTTTGAGAACACGGTGAGAGTGTGGTAAGGGGATGGCCAGGAATTGGTTAACAGAAGTGGATCATGGTAAAATGTGTGTGGAGCTGCTCAGAAATCCAGCCTGACCTGAGATCTCTCAGCCTGCCACCACTTTTTGGAGTGTCTGTGTGCTTCTTTCCCTTGCTCTTTACTCTCCTAGATGGTATTTTTTCACCTTGTACTAGGAACAGGAGATAAAAGAAAGAGCTGAATCTTTTCAGGACAGAAGAGATAAAGCTGGCAGTGAGCCAGAGCTGCTGTGCAGTGGGCAGTGAACACCAGGATGTGAACCTGTAATTATACATCTCAAATTCTGTGAGCAGTACTCCAAGAATCATTATGTATGGGCTTGTTTGACAGTACTGTGGCTTAAGAGAAAAACATCCCCTCAAATTACTCTTTAATTTGGAAGTCAAGAGATTATCAATTCAAATCTTAAGCTCTTCTGCCTGTAATTGATAATCGTGTTCATTTAACAAACCTGCTATTGAACTGCTCCTCATACTCTTAATTCATCAGGTAACAGCTGATTTTTCTTTTGGAAAGGATAATTGAGAGGCTCTACAAGGTTGCTTCCAGCAAAGCTGAGATCAAACTTAGACTAAAATATGGCAGATCCCAGGCTCAGCCAGGCAGCCCTTCAAATACAATTTTTCAGTATCTGTGTCCTTAACCCTTCTGGGCTGCAGCCATTGCTTTGATCTCAGGTTCTGGAAGCAGAGATCAGGATGCCTTTCAATAGGGGCCTGTTTAACAGGACTCCACCCCAGCTGCTAACCCGTGGAATTGAAAAAAGACCATTCCTCTAGATAGTAAAGCTTACAGTTACAAAAAACACAACAAAACCCTCCAACCCATAACTAGATTTTATGTACGTTGTTTCAAACATGCAGATGCCAAATTTAAGGATTCTTGTGCTTTTTCACACATAACTAAACTCTCCCCATCCTGCCTCAAGGTGGCAACACTCCAGACAGTCCGAAACCCAGCCCAAGGCTGGGCTCCTGTTCCCTGGCCTTGGAATGAGGAGTTTGACTGACAGGCTGGTGGGACTATTCCAGATTTACACTATATAAATTTTTCTTTTTGATTTCAAAGCTTTATGGTCTTTGCAGAATCATTATCACATCTGTCACTGTCACTGCTATCAGGGCCTAAGGATGTTTGTAATGGAGAGCAGCAATCCAAGCTATCACTCTTGCTGAAATACTGCTCCCGAGCACACGATAGGCCAGGTGCTGTAATTATTAATAATTCCCTCTGATGGTGCATATCAGCCCTACATTTTGTATTAATGCAATTTATTTTGAGTTATTTCTTCGGCGGTGAAAATTGTTTTGGAGAGATTTTTTGGAAGCGTTAGGAGTTTGTTTGTTGGAATCCTCTCCTGGAAATGAGGCATGTCTCTCATGGGCTCCTGTTCCCTCACACACAAATGAACTGCTAATTAGGATGATGAAATTGCTGGGAGAGGTGAAACCTTCCAGTTGGCCGAAGAGAAGATTGTGGATTAATCTGTGTAAAGCTGAAGGCTCGACTAAAACTGCTGCTCAACATTCTGGTGCTAATGAGACTTGTATGTCTGCCACTCGAGGAGCTGAAAGTATGGCCTCCAGTTTTCCTTGAGAGATCCAAAGTGGGAGCTCACTCCTCTGTGGCATTTAGTGCTTTCATCCCCACTGCTGATGACTGGAATTGGGAACGTTCAGCAGTTTACAGTATCCAGTGATGTAAGGCAGTTTTTGCTCTCTGTGGATAGTTTTTGTACATGAGTAAAAGCATCTTGAGAGGCATATGGATGTTTAGAAAATTGCAGTATGATTTGGAGAGCAATTTGTCTTGCCTGCCCCCTGCTACCATATTGTATCATTTCTTCATAGTTTTTAATGTACTTCTGCTTACATCAATTCACATAAAGGAGGAAACTGCTCTCTCCATCTCTGTGAAGCACCAGGTGACATGCTCAGTGTCACACTGGGCAAAAAGTCCAGTTTCAAGTTAGTTCCTTGCTCTCTGAGCTTCTTAGGACCCATGGAGAGGCTGCTACTGTTCTCTTCTCCTCTTTTCCTGCAGTTTCCCTGCAGTCACTGAGAACTGATCTACACAGATATAAAGATATATAATATGCATATGTGTATGTACATAAATGAAGGCCAGGCAGATGTTTTGAGATGCTGCTGTGTTTGCAGGAAGCCGCCGGATCGTGGACGTGATGGATGTGAACACACAGAGAGGGGTTGAGATGAGCATGTCTCAGTTTGTCAGGTACTACGAGACCCCCGAGGCCCAGAGGGAGAAGCTTTACAACGTCATCAGCCTGGAGTTCAGCCACACCAAGCTGGAGAACATTGTCAAGCGCCCCAACGTGGTAAGGGAGCCCGTGGAGATGGGTTTGATTTCAGCTTCTTCCCAGAAATAAATCAGGGAGTTTAAACAAGGTGATGGGGAGTGCCTGAAACTCCTGCTCGTTTAGTGTCAGGAGCTCATTTTTAGCCAAGTAGAAAGCTGCTCTCCTTGACAGTGGAACTTAATTTACAGGAATTAGGTACCTGATGAGCTGTTAATCATGCAATTTGCACTGATACACAGTTCTTCTCAAGGTATTCAGGAGAAACTTCATCCAAAATCAGATTCCTATGTAGTATTTTTCCTCTTCTAAGGAAGCTTAAACTATCAGGAAGCTTGGATTAATGGTATATGAACACTCCTTTTACCTACAGTATGTTCAGGGGGTTCCAAAGCAAAAAGGTTGGAAACACAATTGTTAAATGTAGAAATGTTTACATAATTAAATCAGCATAATCACTGCTATGTCAGAACTGGCAGTAGTGGAAGGGGGTAGATTTGTACATACTTTTTAAAGGTAGAGGGCTTTTGTGATTTTATTCCCGATGGAGTCACTGGCATGAAACTGTGACCTTATTAGTAAAGATAATTTCATTTATCTCTGAAATGTAGCCATGTGTGCTGTGCTAGCATGTAGCTGGGTGCAAAACTACAGCTCTGAGATGTTTTGTTTTCAGACACTTTCTAGGTCCATTTCCAGTTACAGCAGTAGTTTTTTCCCTGGGGACATCTCTTACCCAAGAAGACAATAAAAGCACCACACTTCTGCCTGAACAGGTCACAAATAGAAGGCAACTCTAATTGCTGATTTGTAGAAGTAATTCTTAACTAGACTGCTTTGTTCTTTTACAAACAGATCACAAATTGAATATAAAACACATATTTAGAAGTTCATTCAGATTTTTGCTGTCATTCAGACACTTAGCGGGCAATTTGAAGGTGCTCTGGGGAGTTTCTTGTGTTCAATTGATCCCGGTTTTCCCAAACACATTGTGCTCAGCGAGCTTTTAAAACATCTCTACAAATTTCCTGGGTGCTTAGAAATGAAATACCCGTTATCACGTGTAAATGGTTATTTCATAGCTGTTTAAAATGGCCTGAGCTCCCTGTTGTTTGTAAAACCAGGAATATTTGGATCTCACTAAAAGAGAGATTTGCATTCCCATGGGACTGGAAGAGAGGGTGTTGTAGAAGTCCGGTGCCTAAGTCAGTTCCCGTATACTTGTATAAGACGTTCCCTTGAATCCTGCAGAATTTTGAGCCCGTGTAAGGCAGAAATATCTGATTTAGGTTCCCTGCTGTGTAAACTCTGGGTTGCAATATCAGAATGTGGGAATTATTTCTGAGTCAGGGCAGTAAGCAAGTTTTGTTTTCACATACAGTTGTGATATTGATGGCATCAGTCCTATTTCCTCCTTGAAATGGAAGATCATGGCATCGTATAATCCCTTTCCTGCTGGCATTTTAATGTTCATAAATGCAATTTCTAGGCTGTTGGCTACAAAAATGCCACAGCAAGTACAAGATAAGGTGCTCACAGGTGCCCATAAGACAGAACTTGCACTCAGGTAAACTGACTGTAAAACTCACCTTCCCCTGTGTTTTAAGGGGCTGAGTTGTGGTGATTAAATGCTGCACCTTAACAAGCTGGGTGCACAGGACTTTTGCTGAACAGTGAGGTTCTCCCTGTCTGTGAGCCTGCTGCTGTTACTGGAGGAGTTTTAGCCCACAAGAATATGTCCTACCATGTGCTCAGAAGCTAACAGTTGATTTTGGTGGTGTTTCAGGTGGACTTAGTCGACTGGGTGGATAATATGTGGCCACAGCACCTGAAGGAGAGACAGACAGATGCTACCAATGCCATTTCAGAGATGAAATACCCCAAAGTGAAAAAGTAAGTTTTTAAAAAGCTCTGCTTTTGACTGCCTTAAATAATGTTATCTTTGCTGAATACAGTTTTTAATCAAGTCTCTTTGAAAAGTGCAAGTTTTATTTTTCAGTTTTGAGCAACCGTTTTGAAAGTGGCAGACTGACCTTAAGTAGTAAATTCTCTGAAAGTGAATTTCCCAAAGAAATCACATCACACAGATATGTCACATAGTACAGTCAGAGTCCTGCTGTAGGCTGGGCTCAGATCCTGCCCAGGCTCTAAACTGCTAATGACAGGCGTTATTAGCTGAGAAATGCTTTGTGAAATGAGCTTGAAGTCCATTTTCAATAGGTATGTGTGACTTCCTAGAAACTCTTTCACTGCCCTTCCTGCCGGTTTGCTTTTCTATTCACTTTTTCAAGAGCAAGGTCAAAGATTGGACTGACTGTCCAGACTCAGGACCCACTCAGGGCAGGTTTGAGACTGAACACAAGAGCAGTTTGTCCTGGTTCTGCCTCTCTGCTCTAGGTTTTGGGCAAGCATAGGCTCACCTTGCTTTTTCTTCTGCTTTAATGTCTTCCTTGAAACTTTTTATGTGATGATTGGAAAAAAGAACTATTTTGGGGCCTCAAAATGTGCACTGCAAGTTTCATGGGAACGAGTACAACTGAGATAGGGGCTCCTTTAATGATGTAATGATCTGTATGGCTGATGAACACCAGGTAGTCCTGGAGGCCCTTCACTGCTGTTCCTGTTCTATTGGCCAGACTGAATGCTGGCAGCATCCCAGGTTCTGCTGTTGAACCGACCTCTGGTGTTCTGCAAATCACTCACAACTCCTTCCAAACTGTAAAATAGATTGGTACTAACAGATACAAAGGAACGTGCAGTCAGGAAGTGATACGTAGCATGTACTTTTGTTCTGTAAAAATAAACATTTTGGAAGGTAAAGGTCTCCATAAAAGAAGAGACTCCGTGACAGACATTGGGGATTATGCTCAGCACCACTGATTTCAGTGCAAGTTAAAGATACTCCTACATTTTGAAAGGATCAAACTGCTCATTAGGGTAACTGGATGTGGACTGGAGTGCCCCATGCCTTTGGAAATGTCCTAAGTGTCTTGCCTGAGGCCACACAATAACCAGCAGCAGAGCAGCACTTGCTTCCCAAGTGGTTAGTCAGCTTAATAAAGTTATTTATAATTTGCCAGAGCTAAGAAACTGAATCATGATTCAGGGCCTAAGGATTCATGGATGGTACAAAGTAAGAAGTAAAGGAAACGATTCCTTTCCTAGAGCAGGCACACTCCAGATGCTGAAAAATATGTAACAAGTAAACAGAGCAAGGCAGAGATGGTTTGAAGGATAAGGTAACAACATGACTAACAGAATTTAGCAGAAAAAAGCAGAGTATATGCTTGCAGTTCACTACTTGCATCATGAAATGCCAGATGGTAGGTTTCAAAGGGATTTTAGAGACGTACCAATTCAACAGATTTTGACATGGAGTTTTTCCCATTTGTGGAGGGTGGCCTGGTAGAAAGGCAGGAGATGCCTGATGAAGAAGCAGACACGGAGCCGTGGAGGTTGCTGTCACTGGCAAAGGGAAGGTGGAGGGTGACAGCTTGATAAACTAGTAGATGTGATAGGTACAGGGAAGCTAAACACTGAAAGACTGTGAACACTTGAAATGTGACAATAGAGTTTGATGTTGGGAAAAGGAGCTACCAGGCGTGAGTGTTAAAAGGCGAGGGTGATGCAGCTGGAGTGATGAGGATGTTGCTACTGAGTGTCATCTCACAGAAAGACTAGAGAAGGATGATTTACAGCACTGTTGGCACAAACCCCTCCTCAGTCTGAAGAAGCCACAAAGATAAAAACCAGTAACAAACAGTGACAGTCTGTGAGCACAAGAGAAGCTGCACCAGATCAGGATGAAGATCTGTGGCTCTCAGTAATCTGTCTGCTGTTGGGTGCTGGCATTGATGCCCTGGCAGGAGTGTGAGAACGGTGTGAGCGTAAAATGATGCTACTCCTAAAAATTGTCTTCTGAACTTTGACTGTCTGCAGTGCAGGCAGGGGCTGTCCTGAGGTAGAAGTGGTTTCTGTGTGCTCAGTAACTCTCAAAGAGATTGCTCTTCCATGACCTCATCTGGTTTAAAGATGAATTCCTCAAGAGATTGGCTTTCTCCATCTCTGGGAATTCAACTTGACCCTTTCCTGTAGAGATCCCGGTCCCAGCTATTGCTGTGACCATCCAGAGGGTGCGAGCCCTTATTCAGGAGATCATGTGAAGTTGTAGAGGCACAAGTCAGTGCTGTCACTTGCTTCACACTGCCCATTCTTTTATGTGAGTCATCCATATTCATATGCTTTATTAATGATGGTTGTTGCTCAGAAATGGGATCGATTCATTCCATTCTTGTTCTGAGCATTCCCATAATCCTGCGAGTTTGCAGTACGCCATCCCCACCATTAATGTGTTCCCTACAAACAAAAAGCACTCCAGCGAGAGCGCTGCAGTTTGGCAGACACAGATGGCATTACCAGACACAAATGTCTGTCTTGGCTCCTGCACGTCGAGTTCCGTGCTGGGAGTGAAGTTACAGAACGCTCCATCTGCTGCTTCGGTTACCAGGAGCGCCGCGCGCGCTGGAGACCACCCTGCCTCGCACTTGGGCTTGCACCATTAACTTCTGAAAGAAATCCTGGGCAATGGAGTTATTTCCCTGTCTGTAGGTAAATGGCTGCTCACCTCACAGGAGCATTAGAGGGCTGAATTAAATGGGGCAATAGTTTATGTCCCCTCTTTCACATCCCAGGGTGCAAGTTCCTGAGAAAAGTTCTGCAGACGTGAGATCCTGGATGAGAGTGGGAAGATGCAGTGTAACCAACAGCCAGCAGAAAAAGGCAGTGATATTTTAACATCATCTTTTAGGGACAGAAGCTTGTTATATCACCATAACCATTTTCAGGTAGCTCAGAACAAGCTCAGATTTGTTTTTCTGTTTAAATTCATCCAGAACTGAAGCAATCTGGATAGAGCTGAGTAAAAAAAAAAAACAAAAAACAAAAAACCAAAACCTAGTAATTTGATTTTTCATCTATCAAAAGAGATAGCCCTGCTGAAATTATTATTCTCTTTATTAGGTTTTGTGTTTGTAGCCTTGCAAGATTATTTGCAATGCAGCAGCAGCGAAAAGATACTGTTCAGGACATGAAACAGTAACAGGAATTTCTAAGAACTTGTTAAGGTTTGTGCTGTGGAACAAATGAAAGGTTTAAGCACTGCAACATCATTTTACCTTCACAATTCTCCCTATTACTTGAAATATCTAGGCACTGCTCTAATAGGTCTCTATAATGATGCTGGCCTTCAGTTAAGGATGGGGTATGTTATGTGAAACATCTACCTGTTCACGAAAGAATGCTGCTCTGTTAGCATGTCCTCAGCCCTATTCTCCCTCTCCCAGGCTGTTGTTCAGCCATCCATTCCTTTCTATTCATTCCTTTACTAAGTAGGGATGGATTTAAACAGATGCTAAAATGCTCTGCTGAGCTGTGGTCTAATTAGAAGCTGAGGATGCCTCTGGAGACAGGGAATCGAGGGAGCTCGCAGGTCCCATAAGGCAACCTGGCACTGGTTTATGCATGTGAGAGACTTGTCTGCACTTTGTCTGCCATTTGAGGATTGCTTTTGTTACAAAACCTCTATAAGTACAATTCAGTAAAAAAATTTAGACCAATAAGTGCGAGCTCTCATTAAGACTTTCCAAGCTAGCAAAGTAAATGAAATTTGATGTCTTCAGATCAGTACATGAGTCTCAAATACTCCTTTGGGTAGAACTTGGAGGACCTTCAGCATCACACATGTAACTCAACCAACCACCAGTATTTACCCCAGTTTGTGGTGACCCTGGAGTTGAACAGCCTTGTCACAGGATGAAGAAACGAGTTGTGCTCTCACAGACACCAAACTGCTGTTCCAGGGGCAGACAGGCCTGGCTCGTAGTGAGTTGGCACCTTGGTTCAGTTAATTGTGGTGGTGGGTACCTCTTCAGAAATTTAAGCTTCCAATCAAAAAAGAAAAAGTAAAAGAAAGCAGGCCTCTTCATTCTTAAAGTTCAGAGGTTCTTGCGCTCGTGCGCTGTTGGGTGCCGAAATGTGGAAGGTCAACCAGGGGTCCCTGTGCCGTCCCCGCTGGTGGCAGCCGCACGGTCGGGTGTGAGCCCACTCCGCGCACCCTTGGTGTTCCACCGGGACCGCGACCGGGCAAGGGTGCGACGAGGGAAGTGTTGTCGCTTACTTTGGTGCCAGTGTGGTCTGAGAGTGTGATTTGCAGGCACTTCACAAACTCTCCGGTGCTTAGCAGAAAACTGGCTTCTCTTATCTCGGGTGATGTTAGTGTGTGTGACTGACTCGGACCGTAACCCCCTCGGGGCAGGAGTCGGGCCTTTCTTTCATGTGCGTTTGAAGTGCACGGGGTGTGGTGACCACGGCGTGTGACGATTTGGTTTGTTCCCTCGGGCTGGGAGCGCTCGGTACCGCTCCCCAGGAGGGGGACGGGGCAAAGGTTGGTCCCGGCAGGGCACGGGCACAGGGCCCGCTCCGGCCGGTTCTGAGCAGCCTTCCACGGGCAGGGCTGGCCCGGTGCTGGGGGGCCCTGCCGAGCGCGGGGAGCCGGGGTTGGTCATCCCTAACGGGGGGAGCCGGGGCTCATCCTTGAGGAAAGACGGGTTCATCCCCGCAGGAGCAGCCAGGGCTCACCCCTAGGGAAGCCGGAGCCCTCCGTGAAGAGATGCTGGGGCTCATCCCCGCGGGGCAGCCGGGCCCTCCCCGCAGCGGCGGGGCCGGTCGCTGCCCGGTGAGGCGAGGGGTGGGGGCGGCAGCCGGGCCGGTGCCTCCTTGGTGACAATGGTTTCTTTTGTCTTGCGGCGCAATTCGTGGCTTCCAGTTGCAAGGGCCCCAGTGTGGGAGCGCTGTCGGTGCGGGCCGAGGCGCCCCGAGGTAGCCTTTGTTCCCGCTGGCAGGCCCGGCACAAGGGCCCCCGCGGTGCCGGGATGCTGCCGGGGGCCGCTCTCCCCCGACACCCGGAGCGGCGCTCCCGCCCGGGGATGGCGAGCGAGGCCCGCGCCTTTCCCCGCGCTGGCACTTGCAGTTGGCTCATGGGTCTGTGGTATTCGGTTTCAGGCTCAGGGATTTCAACCAGCCGGCGCTGCTCCTGGGAGGAAGGAAGAGCGAGCTATACTTTTCTCATTGGCCCGAACAAAAAACAGAAGCCTCTGCTGGGGTTTGGGAGTGGTTTATGGGCTGAGCTCAGTGGCAGGGGAGCCCTCGCAATGCCAGAGGGAATAGAGCCGTATGGTGCGCGGTGCCTATTGCGGGAGAGAAGGAGCTGAGCTCAGGGTAATGCTGCTGCTGCCTGTGCGTCCGCTCGCGTCTCCCCGGGCCCATGTGCATGAACGCTGCCGCTGCCTGCCCTGCCCGGCGCTGCCTTCGCATCCCGGCGCGGCTCTCGCTGCCTTTGTTTCTCTGTTTGCTTGCGGGTTTGTAGCGATGCGTGGCGAGTGCATTGTGGGTTTGCCTGGGAGTGTGGGCTCTGCGCTGGTTTATGGAGCTGTGTCTGTGTTGTTCCTGTGTTCCCAGCTCGCTGTGTTTGCTTAGTGGTTTAGCTTCATTTGTATCATCTCCCTCTCTTTTTTTTTTTTTTTTTTTTTGGACCTCTGTGTTTGTTCTTCCTCGTGAGTTTGCAGGTTACTCCATATTTCTTCGCATCATTTCTCTAACAGATTTCCCCAGATGTTTGGTGTTTTGGTTTTCTAATTTTTTTTTTTTTTTTTTGGATGGGGGGTGGGAGGGGGAAGTTCCCCTTTTTTCCACATCACAAATCCTTCCTCCAAAATAACAATACATTAACTGGACAAATTTCAGGCTTGTGGAGAACACAAACCAAACTCTTCAATCAGGAAGGGAAGCTCCCCCCCAACAGATTACAAGCAGCTGCGTGTTTTAAAACCCTGACTGAGGCTGTGCAGGGAGATAAAGTGGAGTGTACAGGGGTTGGATGCAGGAGCAGTTGTGAAAATGTTCAACTTGGGGCATCTTTTGTGTTGCTTGTATTTTTAGGGTGTAACTCTGGTCAGGTTGTCTCCCCATGCCTGATGTGGGATTGTTTTCCTGTAAACACTGTACCTGCCCTGGCCCGGAGTGCTGTGGCCACAGCACACAGTGGGATGTAGTTCCTAGATTTCTTTCAACATGGATGCTGTGTTATGGCTTTTTTTTTTTCCCTTCCTTTTTTTCTCTTTTCCTTGTTTTTTGTTTTTTTTTTTTTTTCCCCACTGTTGTTATGGAAAACCCTGAAAAGTTGAGTGGTTCCCCAAATTAGCATCTGCTGGCGATGAGAAGCCGCTGGCTGAGGCTGGAGCCGAGCGGTGCCTGAGATTAGCTGTGGCATGGAGTGTGCTGGGACCATGTGACTGCGGTGTACATTGGAAGAGGAAGCTGTAGAGGTCAATGCAAAGGCATTGTGCCAGACTCTGGCAACCAGGGAGAGAGCTGGATGGCGGAAGATCCTCCCGCAGGCTCCTGAGCCGGCCGGGAGCTGTTGGGTTTGGACAAAAGCAGGCCTGGGAGATTAACAGCATAAATTAAGGCATGGCTTGTTTGTGGATGGAAAGAAAAACAGTTTATTTTCCAAATGCTTTGCAGGTTTTTATTAATCGCATGTGACTCTTTCACTAAAACCACCTTTACTGGAGTGGAAATTGTGTTTAGAGGAGTTTCAAGAAAACAGAGGGGAAAATGGGGAAAAAAACAAGGAAAAGAAAGAGTTGTGTGTTCACAGTTATACCTGCTTTGGTGTTTCCTCACAAAACTAAATTTTAAGTGCCTTGATTTGACAGGATTCAATCCTGTTATTTCCTCTCTGAACGTAAACAGTTTGACTGCTTCAGGTTTAGATTATTGACTACTGTGGAATAGCTGAAAGCAGCTAATGCCCAGGCCATGTTTACTCTTCCAGAATATCTTAATTCCGTGGGTGATTGTTGGTAGGTAGCACTGTCTAGAAATTTTTTGTTGTTAGTGTGATATATTTTATATCTGGCCTCCTGGAAACTGAAAATAATTGACTCCATAAGGATTTGAATATTCTGCTTTAAAACAACATGAACCTCTAATACTCAGCACTGCTTACAAGCTGAGAATTTCCATGCTGATTTTTTTTTTCCTAATGAGCAATAATTATTCAATCTGTGACTTTTTGCAGTTTGGCTGGAAGAAAGGCAACTTCCTTTCTGGGCTTCTTTTATTGTTTTTAAATTCTATCTGACTTGTAATCAACAACATCTTGGTAGAGAAAACATAAAAGGAGAAATTAAAAAAAAAAAGTGTTTGGGAGGGAAGGACTCATATTTTGAAATGGAGCATATTGAGAGTGTAGACAGCTTCTTGGCTAGCTGTGATTTTTGAAGCATCTGAAATACCCCAGGGGCAGCAAAAGCTTCTTCCTGCTTCTGAAGGATTAAAAAAAAAAAAAATAAAAATTCCAGAGTGGGCAAGAGGAGAGACGTGTAATTGCACAAGGAGAGGTTTTAATTGTGAGATGAAGGCGCAGGACCTTTTTTGAAGCCCACAAATTGACTGTCTTCATGACAGCATTGCGTATCATTCTGTCAACTCCGGCTCGGGATGTGGTTGCTAGGCAGCGGCTCTTATGGACCCAGAGTGGCTCTGATTTGCCAGCCTTCTGCAGACACATGGTAAGGTCCTTCCCAGCCTATCATCTACAGGGACTTCTGCACGCCGGCTGCATACTGCTGAGCTTCTCCTACCTGAATGTGAGCAGAAAAAGACACACTTAAATCAAACCTCTTTTTTTTTTTTTTTTTTCCCCTTTCTTGTTTGTTTTTTTTTTTTTAACAAATCCCCTTCCGGTAGTGTTTCCACAACTCCCCTTAAAAACCAAACCAAATCTTCCCTTCTCCCCCTCCAAAAAAAAAAAAAAAAAAAAAAAAAAAGCCATGAAACGGAGACCGGAACAAGGAAAAGAGGTTAGTGGGTTAAGTGGTGTGTGTTTCCTGCGTTTGCAGAGGTGCCTACAGTGAGGAGGGCGGCTGTGATTCGGCCATTAGTTACAGATGGTGGCTGCAGGCTGGAGATTCCTGCAGCCAGACCACAGCTCTTGTGTCTTTTCCAGCAATGCAGACTTTAAACTGCTCAAATCCTGTATCAAGACGGCGTAAAAAAATAGTGGCTTTGATACTTAGCGTGGCTGCCAGCTGGGTCCTTAATGTATTTTGATGCAGAATGCCTAGAAATGTGAACAAAAAGGAGTTAGTTTGCCAAATGAGGTTTCTGTCCCCTAATCCTTGCAAAAATGGCATGAGTGGCAAGTAGGTAAAGAACATTCAGGAGGATTTATAAGCAAATTAGATTTTTCAAAACTTTGAAGCAATTTGTGTACAACTTTTGGTGAAGGTTGTGTCTCTGAAATGATGAAGGAGAGCATTAAACAAATCACCTCAGGGACTGGCAGTGGCATAAGAAATATTTCTGAACAGCCTAACTTTTAATGTTTTTCTATTCCCTAACTCTGAAGGCTTTAATTCCTCTCGTATGAACAGCTAAATCAGACATGGAGATACACATTTTTCAGCAGAAACCTTGTTACCTTCGTGAGACAAATTCCTGTACTGTAAATGCAGAAATTTAATTGGCGGAAGCAGCATTGCACAGGCAGTTAACCTCTGCAAATTAAGATGTGAAAAATACTGTTTCAGACTGATTCATTTTTGTCCTTCACTCTGCTTGCAGGTACTGTTTGATGAGTGTGAAAGGATGCTTCACTGATTTTCATATTGATTTTGGTGGCACTTCAGTGTGGTATCACGTTTTCCGTGGGGGGAAGGTAGGTGAACCTTTTTTGATATTTGGTTTTATTTCTCTGTGCCTCTTGCAGAGGGGAGGGGTTATTTTATTTTCTTGTTTTTTTCCTTTCTTTTGCTCTTTTTTTTTCTTCCTTAAGGGGATCAGCCAGTGATCAGACTGTTTCAGCAGCTTTGTTGATATGCACAGAGTTTACTGAACTAGAAGGACACCACTCACCGTTATGAAACAAACAAGTGATTTATTTGAAATACCAAATGTGTTATTTGCTGATGGTGGTGCTTTTAGGCTCGCTGTTGCTGTGTGGTCCAGAAGTGTCTTGCAGAGAGCTGTGGCTGTGTGTATGTACCCTTGTTGGGTCAGAGTGCCCTCACAAGTCTCCTGTAGCTAAAGCTTCTGTTCCTATTAGAGATTCCACGTTGCTTTGGTGTGTACAGCACAACAAGCCAGAACTGAAACATTAAAGGATACAGAAGCCTTAAAATACACACCACGTCCAGCTATATTGACATCTTTCCTGGTTTAGGATGTTTTTCCCAGTTGTAGTGTGGACAGTGTCTGGTGGGAACTGAAGTCACTCAGTGGTACAGATCCTGTTCCTCTCTGTAGCTCAGCACAGCTCTACTGTACCAACACACTGTTCTGAGGTGCAGGTAAACCACAGGCAGCTTCTGAGTAAGATATTTCTGGAGGAGAGATGACAAGTGACAGTTACCCAGCCACTTGCAGCACGTGGGCTAATTGCTGCTGCTGTCTGTGTGTGCCTCTGTGTACAACACCTGGAAAACAAGTGTTCTGTGCAGAAAGCTGCTCATTTGCCTAACACATGGTAACCCTGGTGGAGTCTCTCAGCTGTTTCTTTTTGTTGACTCTTGGTAATAGTTAAATCTTCATTTTGTTTTTAGATCTTCTGGCTGATTCCACCTACTCTGCAGAATCTAGAACTTTATGAAGAATGGGTTCTCTCAGGAAAGCAAAGTGATATCTTTCTGGGAGACAGGGTGGAACGGTGCCAAAGAATTGAGCTGAAACAAGGCTACACGTTCTTCATTCCTTCAGGTATCCCTGTTAACTAACCTTCTGGAATGACTGGGATTGTGTTTTACTAACAGTAGAACAATTCTGCACACCTAAACCCCATACTGACCTCTTCGTTCGCCGTGGTAGAAGAAAGGCCAGGGACTAAATGTGCTTCATTTTCCAGAAATTGAGACTGATGGAAAATGTACTGTGAGGAAGTGTGTGCAGTGATCACATGTGTCTACTGGGAGAAGGGAGAGAGGAGTTGGGCCACTGGAGCTGTCAGTTCACCAGTTCTCATCAGAGCTGTACTGACTGCTACTGTTAGCTTTGTGGGAAAGACAGTTTTCTCTTTTTGTGATCTCTTCTGGCACGTTTCGTCTGCAGTTCAGTAATTTGTTCTTTGCCTCTGTCTGTAGCCAGAGGTGGATCTTGATTCCCTGGTGGAACTCAAGAGAGATTCCAGTCCATGGGAGAGCAGGTGCTGTGCTCCCTCAGGTTGCTTTCTGGGGAAACAGCTTCATTGTTATAACTCTTCAGAATTTCTGCTGATGGAGATGATGCTGAATCTGGACATCTTCCAGCAGCCCAGCCACACTCAATTTCACACTGCTGCCCACCTCAGTAACTGTGTTGCATGATCCAGGCTCATCTTGCAAAGCCACCAAATAGTTGTTGCTTTGAAGGCTGATGCTTCAGCCCTTTCTGCTCCTGCCTGAATTGGATTAAGGATGGTGGAATGTGTAACAGCCCTCATTTAAGATGATATCAGGCTTTGCTTTCCGTGGCTATTGTGGGACTGTAAGTTTGTTTATAATAGTTTAACACATTGCCTCTGTCTATTGGATCTTACCAGGGCAATAAATATAGGTAGACTTTCTACAAGACGGAAGGACAGGCTGGTAGTTTTTAATCTCTGGAATTAATTATTCTGTGGAGATAGGATTATTATTTTTTAACCCTAGAGACAGAGAGGAAGCAGGTGATGCAGAGACAGGGACAATGTTCTTCTCATCTGGGGAGTGTTGTTAGGATCAGTTGAAGGCCACAGATGTGCACATTTGTAAGTATTTGGTAAGAATCAACCTGGGAGATGACAGGCAAAATGACTTTGAGGGTGGAGGAGTTAATCTGTTAAAGGAATTAGATCTTGCCTTGAAACAGGTCAGAATGTGCCATTACTGTTTGAACTGGGTGTTTGAGTGTGGCTGTACTGTTTGCTTAGATCCCATTACTGCATCTTCTATTTATCTCCATCCTCCTGTGAAAAGCCTCCTACAAGTAAGACTTTCTGTATGTCAGTTTAGTCATGTTCAGCAGCTGGAACACTGCAGGTTGTGGGAGCTTGGAGAGGACACAGCTGTAACATGGTGGCTGCCACAAAGTGATTCTAAATGGGTTTCTGACTGTAGTTTCTGTTTTCTTAGGAAAGCCCCAAGTACAGAAATGCCAATACCTCAGACATTTTAGGCTCCATGCCAGATTTGAAAGGCATTTATGAATAATTTCTCTGTAAGCACCTCATACATTCAAGGGTTTTTGCTCTGCTGTATTTTGTTTGGAAAACTTATTTGCAAATCTCTTTATTTGTGTGAAAGGGCATTATTTCTGCCTTTGTTTTAAGAGTATGGAAATGCCTAATTAAAGGCTGTTCCAGGTCAGTGAATTGAGCACAGCTGTGTAAAACAGGTCAATTCCTGTGACCTCTTTGCTCTGGTTTGTGCACATATCATGTTAGTTAATGTTTGAAAGTGGTTTTTATGTGCTTTAGAAGTGTTCTTAGTGTTTAGATTCTGTTTATGGGTGTCTGTAAAACCAGCGTGTCCTGTATTTTCAATTGAGCCTGATAAACCCTTGACCAGCCTCAACTCATCCATGAGGAAATACCTTCTAATTACAGGTTTGGTCACAGAAAGTGTAGAGGAATTAGTGCTCAGCTGGGCTGTGAATGGGGAACATTTCAGCAAGGGACTTTCCCATAAAATATCCTGCTCTGCTCCTGCTTTCAAGTAATTTTTGGGAGTAGTCCTAGAAATGCTGTTATACCATAGCACTGTGAGGGTGAAGTAGGTAGAGAAGTCTGTAAGAAGACAAGTGGGGGAGTGAAATCACAGACTGCTGGGAAATGGGAGGTTTGTCTGAGAATCTGGGATCAGCAGCAGATCCAGTAAATCCCCGAAAGTACAAACCACTTGGACAAGAATGGGGATCATTCTTAGGGAAGGCATAATTATAGTGCTCACCAGGGCCTTGGGGTATTTCCCTCTCCATCACTGCCATCATCCTTTCAGGATTAAGTTTAAACCAGTAGATTTCTACTGGTGTTTGTAACCCTGCAGAGCACTGAGAGCACGATCCCAGCTGTGGTATCAAGGAGGAACTGAGCCCAATATTGTCAGCACAGTGAGTTGTTATGGGCCAAGGTGCATTTTTCAGCATTTTAGGAGTTCTTCCTGAATATGTGGAGGGGGAGAGTAAGCTGGGATTGTGAGGGATACTCTTGTAGGAGCCCAGCTGTACCCTGGGGGCCCCACAGGGCTGCTCCACACGACAATGCACCGTTACAAGTTCTCATCCCTCACTTTACTGATTTCCACTGGTGAGTCAAGGATGATCACTTGGATTATAAAGTCTGTGGTAAAGTGATAAAATCAAGTAGGAACGTGGCCTTTTCCACTAGTGTAACTGGTGTCAGTGTAATTGTTGATTGAGAAATACACACATTGTGCCATTCTGAGGTTTATGGCCAGATTAGATTCATGATACACCAGCTGAAGGTTCAAGAGGGAAGGAGGCCATAACTGCTACCAGTGTCAGGGAATGATATTTTAATTTTTTCTGCAGAACTCAAACTGTTATTTTCCCAAATTTTTCCTTATACAGGAAAAGTGCTGCAGCCCCAGAATATTTACACTGTGTATGTTACCATGGGCAGAGTTTAATATGTAAAGTTTTCATATGGTAAACCTTCAGCACAGATGAAATCTGGTCAAGGTCACGCATCTCACTCTGGGATAGTGGACAGGGGATGCTGCCTATCTGGCTCCCATGCCAAATAAAAGGGAAATTCTTTCTTAAGTGTGCTTCAGGTGGAAACTGTGATGATCCATATGAGAAAAAGCATCATTTCAGTGCTCAGTTATTGTCTCAATAGGGAAACAACAAAATTTTACCAGTCACAGTCAAATCTAGAGCTTGTCCAGTACTATTTTTGCTGTAGTTTTCTTCTGCACTGTGTGATGGCTTTTCAGGGGGGATGTGTGAAGTGTTTGGAGTCTGCTGTGGTGTTGTTAGGGAGTAGTAATTAAGGTATCTCCCACCACTGTGCTGAGACACACAGAACCAGTGTTTGGGCAGAATCCCTCAGATTTCTACAGCTCGGGATTTCTGTGGACAAGTGTTTTTGGCTTTACAGGCCAATTGCTCTTTTACATCGTGACTGTTCCTCTACAGCCTTTTTAAAATACCACTCACTAAGTTAATGCCAGTTAACCAGGTTTTTTATCTTCAGTGCTTCTCCCTTTAAAAGTATTTTCTCCTTTTACATCCCTGCAAACTTCACTGGAACCTTTGTCTCTCCTTCTCTTGCCCTTCACCCTCCACTCCAGTCTTTATTCTCTGTAAACTGTCTTTCACTTCTCTCCTTGCACTTGTTTTCTCAAGTGGTGCATTCATTGATTTCCCTCTCTCTTGGTCTCTGGACACCACATTAGTTTCTCTCATGTTCTCCTAAATATCACTGTTACCTAAACCCAAGCTCAAAATTAGGTATACACAGAAATTAATCTTTTTTTTTTTTTAAATCCATTTACTCTTTTAAGTCTTAGTCTTGCTGAATATGTAATTTTGATTGTGAGTGATGGACCTCTGACATGGATACTGTCTCTTCTCCTGCTTGTTGTACTCTTCAAGCAAGATTTTTGCCATAATTTGAAAGATTTTAGACTTGTTTGCTTTTCTCTGGGTTTCTTGGCAGGCCTCTCTTTCAAGAAATGACCTTTTCCTTCATGCATGTGTATATATGTCTGGTGCAGACACTTGTGTTTCAAATTCAAGGGAGTTTGCACATGTAAAATTGGTAGATACAAAAGCAGCCAGCTTGTAGTATCTTGCAGAAAATGTGTCTTGCAGTGTTTTTGCCTGTTAATGTTGTGAAGTCAGAGAGCAATCAGTGTCCTGAAGAGGTGAACTGCAGCCAGTTCTGGATTGTCACTGATGTTGTCTGCCAGAATATGAATAAACTTGGATTTTCTTCCTTTTTTGTGAAGACCAGTTTTGCTGACCTCTGAGGTAGTTGCCACATTTGTGGTGGATACAAGTTGATTCCAGGGTTTGCAGTGTGATTGGTCTCAGAAAATTTGCAGACATCTTGATTTTGGTTCCTTTGGGAGGAGATGTCTGATCCTGCCCAGGGTTGCTCCATCATCCTCTTTCTTACAGCCTTTTTCTGAGCCTCTGCCACTGGTCAGAGGCAGTGGGCTCACGAGCAGCTGTGGGCTTGGCTTGGGTCTTTTGAACCTACTGTAGGCTTTTCAAATCTCTGGCTTTAGTGTGAGTCCATGGAAGAGGGGAGATGTTGAGGTATCTCATTTGATATCACAGAAGACTTCTGCAGTGCTGATTTATTCAGCATTCCTTCAGTCAAAATCCAGACAGGGTAACCTGCAGTCAACTGGATGATGTTCCTTTCTGGTTCTTCTTCAAACTTCTCGTGTTGCTGCATGCAATTTTTTATCAGTTGTGTTTCACCTGGGAGCTGGCAGTATTCCACTGAGGAGTAAGCTGTTTGTTTTACTTTATTTTTCTTATGTTCTCTGTACTGCACTTCAGGGCCTTTGGCATGGAAACATGCTGTTAAAGTCTCTCTTAATTATTGTGGTAACCTGAGAGTCCTCCAGAGTTCCTGTCTCCAGTCAAATGCAGAAATAATGACCTTTCTCAGATGAATGTTTTTGGGAAGGAGAGTGGACAGAAAGAGATGTTCTGTGTGGACTGCAGGCAGCTATTTGCAGGGATTCAAAGTGTTTCAGATGCTGTCACAGTGGTTATCAGTGGGATTTTGCCTATTAGGAGTGTGTGGTCCTAGGTCACCTCTGCTGTGCCAGTGAGAGTTTGATGGATTATTGTGTGATGGGGCCAGAAGGTGGCACATAGCCCTTGCAGCAGGGAGAATGACAGCCTATTAAAATCTGGCTGGTACATTTTTTGCAGGGTGTTGTGCTAGGGCTGCAGAGCTGCCTGGCTATTTTTGGTTGCTGTTTAGTTTTTCCCATTCTGTGAGCTTCCACTGACATTAATGGAATCTCTATGCCTGGAACCTCAGGGACCACATGAAGAAGATTGGTGGAGAGGATCAAAGGAGAGGCTTTTTGCCTTGAGTGTCTGCTTTCAGATGGAAGGTGACAGCATGATGTTGGATGTTTGGTTCTGTACCTAATGCCGAGCTCTGCCTATTCTTAAAAACAATTTAAGATTGAGAGTTGCTGTATTACTTGTACTACTGGGGCAGAATTAGTGAATTTTTAACTTTAAAAATGTAAACATGAGCTTTCCTTGATCGATTTGGTTGCAAGCACTGTTATGATGCAGTCATTCTTCTTTTGGGATTTGCTGGCAGTTTCCACTCTCAGGTTATCTCTTCAGTCACTTTTTAGTTTTGAGACATATATATTTCATCTCTTCCACTCCAAGCTGCTGTGGAATTGCAGGAAAATCTGTGGCGACTTCTGTATCACAAGGCAGAATATCAGTTCAGTTACTAATGGAAACAGATGCAGCATGGTTTTGGCTTGGAGCTTGTAGGCTGTTTGCCCCATAGCTTTATAAGTTAATATTCTTTTTCATTATTGTCAGATGGATGATTGCATCCTTGAGTAGGAATTTGCAGCCCACTGAAATCTTCTAACAAGTTTGCAATGTTTAATAATACTTGTTTTATAAAATTCAGAAGATAATGAGATCATATCTTTCTTTTAACTGTTCCGAAAAAACGTTTGTTACTGTTAATTTTACCTTCTTGATTTACTAGAGATGATAACATCTAAATATTCAAGTGTATCTTAGGAGTGGTGGAATAATTCATACCTGTAAATCAGCTGAGAGCATTTCTGAGTCTCCTGAATAGAATTCCTGCTCAGTGTTGGCTTCATATACTAGGATTGTTTTGGGAAGGAAAAAGCACTTATTGATTGCCAGGAGCTGAAATAAAAACCATCAGCTTCAGAAAAAACAGAAGTGGATGGTCTTCTTATTGAGGCTTGACATGAGGGCTGTGAGCAGTGACTGTGCAGTGTCTGTATTCCCAAATCCATTTATCCCACGTGGCTGAGTCTGTCGTGGGCAGGACTGGGCAGGGGCCGTGCTGGAGCTGCTCCAGCTGCCCCGGAGGCCGGGCTGGTTCCGCCCTCACTGGGCACAGGCTGCCTGGGAAATGGTCACCCACGGGGAAGAGTCTTCCTGGCTCATGACTGGTCCTCAGAGCCACACAGTCAATGTCCTCCTCTCATCTGTAGGATTTAGTTGTAGCTTTAGGTAATATTTAGCAGGTGCTTTTGTTTGTGGCTTTCAGACAAAAAATAACAATTTCTCGTTCCACTGACTTTTGACTTTTTCAGTCCTTATTCCAGTTCTGATACTGTTCCAGTGCTTTTCTTAGCATTAAGGATAAAATTAAATTTTTGGCATTTTTCTCTGTTTTTGAGACAATTGCCAAGAGGTGAGATATTATCTCCTGTCTCCCACGAAGCCATGAAACACAGAGGGTTGTGCAGTGCAGCAATAGCAGGGTTTGTGTGAGCAGCACAAAGCACTCACTGAGGAGAGGACTGATGAACTCACTCCAGAGGTGTTGATATTGGAGGCTGTGTGGCAAGTTTGTGCTGTGAGAGCTGGAAGTCAGATACACAGGAACAGACATGACAGGCTGTCATGATCTAAAATGTCAACAGACCTTCAGTTCATCCAGCAGAATGTAACAGCACAGGTGAAGGTGAGGCAGGGCTGTGGTGGACAACATTAAAGCAAATCCCTTGGCTGTCCTTTTGTCATAACCATACATGCAGCACCTCCTGTTCTGGAGGTTTGACTTCCCCTTTAAAAACCGTGGTGATTGGGGGAGCTGACAAGATGGGTGTTTTTGTTTGCAAATGGTCACAATGAACATTCATCCTCCTCAGTTTATTTCTGAGTCGTGCTGTAGCTAAGCTGTGGGAATGGATTGAATGTGCCATCCAAGCTTCTCTTTTCTCAGAGCTCATTTCCACAATACATTTCCCTGATGGAAACTGTTTCCTGTTTTCTGCTCATCTCTCTTTCCTCCTACTTCTACTTTTCTGGTGCTGACCTCTAGTTTTTCTCCATACACAGCCTGGTTAATATTAGAACAAGAGATTTTCATGTTGGGTTTTTTCCCTCTGTAACATCTGTGCCAATATTGCTGGGATTTTGTGCCTTGTCAGTTTTCCCATCTTTTTTGTCTAACCTTGTTCTGTCCTGTGTCCCTGGAATCCACCTCTTGGTGCTCATGTCTCTGCAGTTTCAATTATGCACGTACGTTCCTCAGGCAAGTGGGAGCTATTTTGGGATGCAGTGTGACTGAAATGCTGCACAGCTGAGTGGCCAAAATCTATTTTATATTCAGGTGACTCCTCTGACAGGGCTGTGTCCTGCAGAGGGGCTGAGCTGGATGCTGCCTGTGGGAGCACATGAGCTGCAGGAAATCTGGGATTCCCCAGGACTGAGCTCAGCACTTCAGCAATGAGGGGATGGTACCCACAGGCATCACCTGTGCCTATCCCAGAGCTATGCCTGAAAAATCATCCCTGCCTTGGCAGGGGTAGGAACTTGACTTCCCACGACTTTATAGTAGATGACTTTGTTGCTTGGTCTCTCATTTATTTTTGTTTTCCCAATCCTGATGGATTTTAGAGCTGTGTTATTCAAGAGTTTTGCTACTGACAACTGTGTCATTAACAGCAATATTTTCAGTCTTGTTATTAGAAATACTTGCATCTTGGAGGACCTAGTGTTCAGTTAATTCAGCAGCTGGGAGCTGAAGGTACTAATTGCTTGTAAGTTGTTTAGTCCTGGATTATAAATGCAAGTAGGGAGTTAAAGACCTCCACAGAACCAGAGGTTGTTTCAGATACTTTACAGAAGATTTTCAGTTTGCACTGTACCAGCTCTGCAAGAGTAGACGTTTGAAACTATATTTGTGTTCATTATTCTTTCTGGTGAGGGTTTGTCATGTCTGGAACACCATTTGTTGGAGCATTGGCTCAAGGCAGTGATAGATCCTTCCACATTTCTCCCAAAAATATTGGGACTACTGCCAAGAAAGTGTAGCAGTTACTAACACAAAAACCCCTTGGCATCTCGTGGGGGTAGAGTTGAGAAGTAAGGGAAGGTGTGATGAGAGACCCAAAGACCAGGAAACAATGAAACCAGCTGCAATCCAGTGTGAAATGTTCACTGAGGAAATACAACTTGTAGGAGAAGGCTACTGTGGGGTTTCAGTGGAAGCATCTACTCAAAGAACAACTGCATTGATGGGATTTAATTTTTATTGATTATTAAATGAAGATATATCTCCCTTTAACCTTTCAATTAGGACAAGAATCAGCTCAGTTACTCCTTTTAATTAGGTTGTAAATATTTGATAACAAATTGTATTTCGAATGATGTTGATCATTTCACTAAAATAACAGCTCCTCTAAGGCTGGACATTGACAGCTGTGCTGAGAGAACTGCTGAGGACTCCTCAGTGTTCTGCTGGTAACTCCCTGGTTCTGAGCTGTCTTCTGCCACCACTCAGGTGTGGGCCCATGAAAGTCATTTCAGTTTTTCAGGTTTCAGTTTGTTCATCTCTAAACCTGACAATTAAGGTGGATTGTCATGCAAACCAACCCCGTGTTTTAGCAGCCAGCCAGTAAGTTGGCTTTGGGGACTCAGATTTGCCTCAGTGTATGGTTTCCATTCTTTCCCCCAACCACAGAAATCTTTGTTTATCCCGTGAGAGCAGTGGCCTCAACTTCCTTGACCCTGGATTTGTTTTCCTTCCCAAAGACTAGGATGAGGATAATTTGTTTTTCTAGCAGTTTGCTCCTGGTACAGACTGATGTATTTCGTGTGAGGTGCTGAACTACCTCAGCTGTGAAGTATTTATAGTGTTGGTGTGTGTAGCTGCCACCCTACCCTTACATGAAAAAAAAAGAATCATCTCTAATTCATTGTTCTTGATTTGGAAGTAATAAACAGGCTGGATCACTGTAACTGAAATTATACTGACCAGAGAAGGAAGGATGGAATAATTCTGAGAGCTGACAGAGCCATAAGCCACCCACTGGTTTTATATGCATCACACTTAGTGTGTGGAGTCAGACCTGTAAATTGATTGAAACCTGGAACAGGTTCCCCAGAGGGGTTATGGAGTCCTCATCCCAGGAGGAGCCATCTGGACACAGTTCTGTGCAGCTGGCACTGGGTGGTCATGAGGGTTGGACCTCCAGAAATCCCTTCCAGCCTCTACCTCAGAAATTCAGAAAAATGTATCCTGAGAGACAGGCTTGTGTTTCCAGAGAGAAAATTCTAGTGCTGATTTCTTTTTCTTCCTATCACTCTTCTACCAGCATGCCCTTAAAGCCCCAGTCCTGCCATGACATCTGTTGTGGCTCAAGGACTTCCCAGACAGAGCTTTGCAGGCCTTTATGGTTGAAAAATTGTTGTGGAGGAGCACTTTTGTGGCTGCTGGCTGGAAAACCCTCTGGGCTGAATGGCATTTTCCTGCTCCCTCACTGATCTGGAAGTGAGGGAAAGCTGCCACAGCTTTAATGGAAAGTACTGCACAGTCAGGAGAAAATTGACTGCCCCCCATGTTGCTTTGCTGTCTGCTGGTTTATAAATCGTAATGCTTTTCATTAAAAAAGAAGAGGGAAAAAAGTGTCAGGTCTCTGTGGGTCCCAGATCATTAGCAGGATCAATTCCTTTTTCACTGTAGAGATCAGAGGCTACAGTCTTGCATAGCCAGAGCTTCAGCTCCTGACAGACCAAGCAAACAATGCAGAGGCAGAAGAGCTGGTGTGTGGCTGCCTGAATTGCTGTGCCTGGATTTTCCTTGTGATAGAAGATTCTTTGGAGCCTGTGAAATTAATTCAGTCTCTTGCAGGATTGGGTCAGAACAGTCTCATCAGCCCCAGAACCGGAAATGTTAAATCCCTTAACTTGAGGCTTACAGTGAAAAAGAGTTCTCAGTTACTTCAGGAAGCTGATCATAGGTGATGAAACTTTCACCTCTGAAGGAGGGCTGGTGATAATCTGAAATCTTTTACGTCCGAAGGTGTGTTTTGGTGCTGGTGTGGAGGAAGTTTGGTGTGCCTCACTCCAGCTCCACAACCCTTGGCCCACCACCACTACAGCCATGCTGGAGGTGCCAGTCTGAGAGCCAAGTGTATGGAACAGACTGAATTTACTTCTTAGTCATGGACATGGTTGAGTCATAAACTTGCGTGTGCTCAGTAAACACTGTAAGTGTCGGGTGAATAAATAGAAGAACTGATTTACAGAGGGTTGTAAGACTGCACGTCACAAGGTGCCCTTCTGCTATGACTAGTCCTGGAGTGTGGCTCTGAGCATCCCATTTAACCTTTCACTGCTTTAACCTCATCCCCAGCACAGTGGAATTCAGGGGGTTGTTAAAATTTGATTATAAATTGCTCTGTAATGCTCCGTAGCACGAGGCATTCTCAGCTCTTTGCTTTCCCTCTCTAGGGTGGATACACGCGGTTTATACTCCGGTAGATTCTCTGGTGTTTGGTGGAAATATCCTGCATAGCTTTAATGTTCCCATGCAGCTTCGCATCTATGAAATTGAGGACAGAACAAGGGTAAGGATACTTGATTCTCTTTTTAACTGAGCAGTTCTTTGTGGCTGTGATCTGTCATAGTCTCTCCCTCGTATTCCCTTCTGACAAACAACAACTGACGGGATCTCCGTGTCAGAGTCGTTGAAACAAGAGGTAAACATGAAGTAATGAGACTTTCAAATGTTGGTTATTTTTAGTGGGATTTACTCATGTGCTTCCCACAGATGTGTCCCTTCTGTGTCTTTTGTCTGCCTGTTAAACTTCCATAAAACACCTTTCCTATGCACAAAAACATACTGCACTTTACAGGCTTTGTACCAGTATTTCTGGTAAGCCTGTGCTTCTCACCTCTCTGTGCATGCCTGGGGTGGATGCCTGATCCTGGAGAATTGATGGCACTGGGCTGGTTCTGCTGCCCACAGCCAAATTGACTAAGCTGTGCAGAAACTGTGTATGAAATGACATCTTCTGTAATTGGCAGTCACTACAGTGACTTGATACCATGCAAGAATTTCTTGAAACAGAGAGTCTGGGGTGGGACATTGATCTGAATATTGTGATGTTCATCTGGCTGTAGCACCTACCTGAGGGAAAGGCTGGGGGAGGTAACTGTGCCACCTCTTTGTTGGGGGTGACAATTTTATCCTTGGTTAATAAACAGGGCACCTAGTCATTATATCCTTTGAGTTTTGAAGAGCAGCAGGATCTGAAGGAAGTGACTCTGTTTTAGTTGGCTGTTAAATGACCTGTGCAAGGCCGTTGTGGCATTCTGATATAAAAATGGACCAGAGGGATGTGCAATCCAGATGGGGACTATTTTAGAGGCCTCACTCTGAGACAGTGCTGACAAACCACTGACACAGGTGCCAGCTCTGGTGTTAATGGAGATTTGGACTGGCAAAATGGCAGGAAATTGCCATTCTTCTTCACTAAAAAGTCTTAAAATGGTGTGTTGTGGACATCAGTGCAGTTCACTGTTGTTTACCCCTACATGGGGGCACAAATCTTGCTCCAAGTTGGCTTTCACCCCAAATTGCTTTATTTGCAGTGAGAGTGCATAGGCCTGAAGCAAATAGAAATTGTTTTGAAGTACATCTCTAACTCAGTGGGAGTGAGGTGTCCTCCCCCCAGCCTCCCTGGCTTCCCAGCGGGTACAAGGCCTGGTAATCTTCACAGTGCAAAACAGTGGTGGGAGCAGTTGGTTTCCTGGAGTGACTTTAATGAAGAGAAGCAGAAAAATGAATTCTTAGTGGAAGGGAGATGAAGACAAAAGCTGAAATTTAGGGGGAATTAGAACAGAGGGGTGTGGCAGAGAGCTGAAGTAGAGGTTGAGACCAGAGTGGATCCAGCCTGGCTTTGAACAGGTGAGAGTGTCAAGTGTCTTGAGAAAGTGCAGAGGGACTTGGACAGCAAAATTATGGTGACAGAAGCAGGAAGGGGCTCACTGTGGCCTGGCAGAGGTGCTGGGCACAGGAAGGTTTCCAGAGTGACTGTAAATAAGAGCCAGCAATACATGCTGGGGTACACCTCAGGTGTGCAGGGGAGAGGGTGTGTTGTTGCTGGGAAGGATGTTTGCACAGGCAGCTCACATGGAGAATGGAGAAGGGAAGAGACTGGGAGGATCAATGCCAGAAATGAGTTATGTCCATTGAAGTCTTTGGGGAAGACGGGCAGGAAATGCTCTTTTTTTTCCTTAAGTTGTATAAAACCTGACATTTTGTTCACACAGGACTTGAGCTACCCAAGATCACACACCTTGGGTTGTAGCTGCTCAGTTGTGCTTCATGTCAGGCCCTTCTCCTTGGAAAGCTGGGTGGAGCTTGGATTTTCTAAGCTTTTTATGCCAGCAGGCAAAACTCCTTATAACAGTCAAATATTTTGGTAACTTCTAGGAATTAACCAGGCAGTTACACTGAAATTTACTGCCACCCTGATCCTGTGAGGAGGTTCTGGGAGTTGGGTGTCTGCAACTTGAAAAATGTCCTGTCACCATTAATGGGAAAGGGATACTGCAACATTGGGAAATCCCAAATCAGACCTTTGTTCTTGTCATTTTTTGTTTAAATTTTCTTTGAAATCTGTGTAGTTCTTTATAATTTTCCTAGCAAAAATACTGGAGTGCTTTAAAAAAGACCAGTGAAAGCCAACAGCCTAGAATATCCATGACTTACCAGAGGCAATTTCAGCACTTGGATGTTGCTGTGTGTTGGCAACGTGTTACACACAGGCTGTACCTGTGCTCACAAACTCGTGCTCGTGGGCAGATGTACAAAATCAGAACTGTGTGAGTGGCTGAAGAATAGCAAGAATTTCTGGACAGAAACAAAACAGAAGCCGTGCAGCTAAGGCATACAAAAGTTTGATAAAAGGCAGGAAAATCAATATTGTGATTTAGAAATAATAACACTCCCCCCCCCCCCCCCCCAATCAAACTAAAAAATATCATGCAGGAATCTTGAAGGGGAAATTGTTTCAAAACAGGATTCTGGTGTGTGCTACATTATTTGCTTTGTCAATCAAATTTTGTCATTTCTTTGTTGAAATAATTCCATTCATACACTGGCTGGTCTGGCAGACTCAGTACAGTGTAGTTCACCCAAATTTGCCAGTGTGAGCATGCTGCAAATGAGTTTCTCATCAGTATTGATCTTTCCATTGTGTATGGCACAGAAGTAAATTACATGATGTGATTGACAAAGTAATTTGCCACACTGAAATCAAAGTGTAATACAGGTGTGCTTCCCCTCTTCATTTTGCACAGAGCAATTTTATGGAGGTTTCACTGTGTTTAAACCTGCTATGTAATGTTTAATCATCTTTGATTGCTGATATTCAAAGTCATTTTTATGCTAGGTGTAGTTGTTATTGTCTTAGCTCAGACAAGAATAAATACAGTGTTGAAATGGTAATGCTGATTTACAGCCTGATAAAATTGCCTAGTTTATATACTTGTCATGCTTATTCTAGCTTAATTCCTCATACCCCTGGGAGACTTTTTAAGAGGGTTGTAGCCATTTAAAAATAGTTTTAAGGAGCAATAAAAAACATGTCTATTGTTGGAAACAGCTCCTAATGTGCAATTGAGGTAAACAAATATTCTGCAGCCTTACAGTTCATAGAGACTCTCATTTTGCAGCCTGGCTTTCCTGGAGGCCAATTAACAGCCAGTCAAACAGGCCAAGCTGTTTAGCTCTCTGCAAGCCCAGCTTGAGGAACTGCAGAGCAGGATGCCTTGCAGGGATTCATCACTTGGCATAGGGGTGATACAGCTTTCTAGTATTGAAGAGGAAGAATGTGTCAAACTTACCCCCCAGTTCATCTAAATTTAACTGCCTTAAAATACTGGAACGTGGTGGGAACGAGGGCAGTCTGAATATATACGTAAGGTGGTCACTCACAGATGATGGTGTTTGCTATTCACTTGGTTTTCTGGAATGTAAGATAACATATTAAGTGGCTAGATTAATTTTTTTGTAAATAATCATAAATTGCTTTTCAGTATTGTGATTAGATTGATTAAACACAAGTGGAGTTGGATTATTTTAATGGGCATTGTGGAAGAGATTATTACTTTTTTCAGGAAAACGTGTGTCTTACTTGTTTAGGGTTTTTGTTTTGTTTTTGGAGGGGTATATAAATCTCTAAAGTAATTTCACTTTGAACTGAAGAAATGGATCATATTCCAGAGAGGATTTTTTCTTGCTCTACAGGAATAATTAATTTTTTTTCAGTGGATTGTAAATTATTAATCACAGAAGTTACAGCTGGAAATGCCTATTAGATGATCCAGTGTATTTCCCTGCTGGTGGGGAATTTAGTCCTCTGGCAGTGTCTGTATCAGATATTACACTTCGAACTCATCACAGAACATTTTTAATTTTTTTCCTTCTTTCTGTTATTCCTCCTCCCCTGCCCATAAGAGTTCATTTGTCTGTGAGTGTACAATGGAAAGAGTGTGGACATGCACATAATGCAGTTCACATCCATTATAATTAATAAATGTTCAGGGATATCATAAAGAGCATATTCCTCTATACTTTTCCATAAGGCAAACTTTAAAAGTTTTTAAAGCACTGTTGGAGTCTCTTTACTGGCAGAAGGCCTTGTAGATCTCTGCACAGTATCTCTGTCTACAGATGGTAGAGAGAGCTCTTCCTTCTGAAGGTTTGTAAAAGCAAAGCCTTCTTGGGCAAACAGTGGATTACAGAGGCATGGAGGGATTTGCTGTGGGTTGGAACATTGATAGCGAGGCAATTAGGAACTCAAATTGAATATTAAAGATTGATATACATAATGGGAGCACTGCATGCATTACTGCCTTGTCTTTCACATTGAATTAACATTGGTAACAACTAAATTTGGTGAAGCTCAGAATCTGTCAACAAATGTTGAGCAATGATGTCTTTAATATTCCCAGGCATGTGGCTGAAAACCTTTTGAAGGCTGAGGGGTGGAAGGCGGCTTCCTGTTTGTAAGTCAATTCTTTGCAAATTTTGTTTCCTGCAGTGCTCTCTTGGAAAAATTTGAGTTCCTTTATTAGCATATATTTTAGCATGGATAATTTCCCCTGTGTTCCCAATAGTCATAAGTGACTTGATCTCCTCTCTATGACAAATAACTAAACTAAAGGAGAAATTCTCTTCAATGCAAAAAGGCCCTGAGGTTAAATGTTCTCACATTTAGGGGGTTGTTGTTTGGCTGGTTGTTTTGGGGTTTTTTTTCCCTTTTTTTCCCTTCTTTTTTGGTATGTGTGCTTTGTAACAAACCACACAGGGAAACATTTGGAAAGGTGCAGCAGTGCTGGATGCATGACCTGTAGCAACAGGCAGTTCAGATTGGCAAGCTGTATTTGTGTTGAATTTAAGGGATTTTAACTTCTGGGAATTGCCATGGAGTATTTAATCCTACACTGTGATACACCTAGTGTGACAATAGGGTATATTTTCCCTTTGTTACATTTTGTTTTACTGCTAAGAGTGTTTGCATTTCCTGTGCCCTGAGAACAGAGGCAAGTTCTTTGGCTGTCCACCTTGGGGACAGTTTTCAAATCTGGGCGTTCCAGTAAGTCACTGATCTGCTCAGGTGGATGCTTTGATCACCATGCAGGTGTTTGGACAGTGCCTGCTTTGCAGAGCTGAGGCTGAGTGTGCAGGTGCTGGCTTAGTGGTTCTGTTTAGACTTTGGGCTTTTGGCTGATCTGTGGTGGGTGGTGTTTTGGGTGTTTTTTCTGAGATAATGCTCCTTTCTGGTGCAGTCCAGCTCTTTGCTAAAGGTGGGTGCCCACCTCTGGGCTTAGGGAATATGCAGAGAATGTTTTAAAGCACTGTAACCCCAGTGCAGTGTATGCATGTGAGCCTGCAAAATGCAGATTTCTGTGCCACCAGGAGAAAGAGGTGTACAGTGTAAGTACAAGTGCATGCAAGATGCATGGCATCCATTTTTAACAAATCACAACAAATACACATATCTTCCTGCATTTTAGAAGCTTCCCAGATCCTTCTGTGATACAGTGACCTTCTACAGATAGAAAACTGTGTTGGAAAGGAAGGAAACCCTCTTTGTTTTCTTTTGTATCTGAAACAGTCTCACAGATAACTAGTGTTGGAGAATTCAGCTTTTTGTGCGAGCACAACAGGTCTGAGATGTAAGAAAAAGTACACAGCTTGACAGGATCTTTTGTCAAAATCCTGCTCTTCTATTCTTACTCTGTTTGTGGCAAAAGCTAACTTGCTACTAAAAGGTAAACCACATAAGGGATTTTTACTTTAGTGTGTAGTTGTCAAGAATTTGTGTGTTCATTTCTTTAATCAAATTGTTGAGACAACCACAAATGAAAAAGATGAATTTCCTGCTTGACTCGTTTTAGGTAATGTTGCCATTTTGATCAAAATCCTGTGACAGTGTTTAGGAGATGAAAACCCATACCTTTATTTTAAGTTTTAGTGACTAACATCTGTATGTGACCACCCTATGTTTATACAGCAGGTGAATAATTCTGTAGGGACCATCCATCAGTTTCATGATTCCACAAGAACACAAACCCTCTCCTCTCCCAGCACCCCAAGAGGATACAAATTAGTGAACCAAGAAATGATGCTGTCGTGGCAGGCAGGCTGGCTCCTCATTCCGTATGCTGGAGGCATTCAGCTCCCTGCTCCCACCCTCTCCCCTCCCCCTCCTCACACTGTTTGTGCTCTTGATAACACGATGGGAATGATGACTGGCCCTTGTGCTGCAAACTTCTCTCCCTTCCCCACGGACTGACAGTGTTGCTCTTGCTTGCAGGTGCACGCCAAATTCCGCTATCCTTTCTACTATGAGATGTGCTGGTATGTTCTGGAGAGATACGTGTCCTGTGTGACCCAGCGCTGCCACCTCAGCAAAGAGTACCAGAAAGAATCAATGTTAATTGGTGAGTGAATCCTTTGAGTGCAGATTCAGAACTGATGCTGGCACCTCAGGCAATCTGCTGCTTTGGTTTCTGCAAAGCAGATTAGAAATTGAACTGGAGAACTGGAGAAATTCTAATGAATTGTTTCTTTATTTTGGGGTGGGGAAGATTTTTGACTCCTAACTGTTTCCATGAAGTACCAGCCTACTTGGGATTATATTTATTGAACATTCCCTTAGCAAGTGGATCCCAGAAAAATAATTTTTGGCTGTGTTTGTTCCGTGGTTTCAGTAATGTTTGTGTTGGGATGATCTGCCAAACAGTTGAGGATTTACTGCCATGTTCAGCACAGTATCTCAGTAGCCAGAAATGTGGGTATTGCAGATGTGCTCTGGTGGGGTGGATATTTTGTCCTTTTCTAGACAAGCTCCTCTACAGAGCACATTGTTGTCACTAAACCTTTCTTCTTTCTCTTTTCCTTAAATTCTCTTGTAATTCTCTGGTGACTGAGTTCTAGTTCTGCAGAAAAACAAACCCAAGAAAACACCCACACAAATCTCCATGATCTGTAACCCAGGTACAGGGAGGTCAAAGAAACCTTTACAACAAGAGCTGAAAATGGACCAGAGGAGAGACAGACAGATGTGCCTGAGGTATTACCTTGGCACTGGTGTGAGCTTTGCATCAATGTGTGACAGTTCAGTTGTTGCTGTGCTGAACTGCCCTCTTTTTCCTCTTTTTGATGGAACAAGGTGGTGGGCCACGTTCCCTCTGCTTTTGAGCACCAAATAGCTGAAAATAGCACATGCACCAGCTAAATCTTAGCTGATATGTGTTAAGTGTGGAGGAGGACTAAAGTATTTCTGTGCCTCCTGCTCCCTGAGGCCACTTGGAGTGAGCCTGGCATGGCTGGCACTGCCCCAGGCTCTGGACAGAGGAGGGAAATGTTCACCTACAAGCACAATTCTTAGTAGAAGGGGTTGAGGAAGTTACAAGCAGGTGTCACTCTCCAGTGAGTTTTAGTGACCAAGAATAATTTAAGGGAGCTAATAGTCTGTGTAGATAGGCCAGGGGGAATTCCTGGGGTCACTGGGAATTTGGGTTCTTCACATTTTAGCTCTGAGACCCTGGTCAGAAAGGTTAGTTAAGCAGAAATTCTGTGTCCAGAGGAATTTTTCTCATAAGATCATCCTAGAGGAGGAAAGGATGAACTGGCCCTTTGGATCAGCTCTTCAGAAACTGATAACTGAATTCTTTGGAAAATAAGGAGCAACCTTATTTGTTGTCTAAAGTTGTCTAAACCACTGGCATGGAAAGAGGCTGGTCGTGCAGGCAGGGTGGAGGTGCCAGATCAGTGATGTGTAATTTCAGAACAAATTAGTTGTGGAGAGTGGATGGTTCAGGATAGTGAGATGGGACCTTTTCCAGCTAAATCACCAGTGTGAATTCCAGCCCAGCTCCATAATTACTGATAATGGTTTGGTGATCCCCACAAAATGTGCCTCCAGTTAGCTGGGAGATATTCCAGTCATATAAAAGCTCACTGGGAACTATAGATGTCCACTGTTTAGAGGGGACAGGACTGTTTTGCATGACCAAAGAGTGCCAGCTGCAAAGGCTTCAGGAAAAGAAGCCTGGCTTGTTAAACAGGGTTTGGTGGTGACTTGGTCGGGGTCTTGTGACCTGTGGTGGCTTCAGCTGGTGGCAGAGAGAGATGTATAGTTTAGTTTTGTCAGAAACTTGGTGTTTTGTTTTTATTTCTTGGCAGAAACTTAACCTTAAACTAATTATTTTAGTGGGGGGTTGTGGTTCAAAAGACCAGGTCTGCTGCACTGCTGGATCTTTCTCTTTGGCATTTGCCAAATTCAAAGGAGTAAAGGTACATTATTTACCCTTACAAAGCTGCATTGCTTTGTTCTGTGTAATACTGTTTCAAGTACTTGCTTTGCTTTGCTTTTAACTGGTCTGTGTGCAGCCTCCTGACTTGAATCTCTATGAACTGTAATCTTTGAGTTAAACTGGTTTGTTCTGTGGAGTCTGTATCTTGATACTGTTGACTTGCTGAGGGATGGGATATCCTAAGACACGGTGTTCCAAACTTACCTCTTTGTTTTTAAGTTTTTCTTCAGAGTTGCAAAGGTCCTTAAATTGTCTCTTCCTTAGGGACTTCTCTATCTGCAAGCAATTTCTTGATTTCCCATGAGGGGATATCCCTTGACAAAGAATATCCCATTATTCTCCTTAAAGAATAATGAAGCAAAGTACTTAACTTCTCCTCAAACCCCTCAATAGATTTAATTGTCTTCTGTCCTTCGTGGTTTAAGAAGAAATTCTCCACATCCTTGCATTCATTGTCAGAAATTTCTCCAGAATAATCTAAATGTTTCTCCTGCTTTTAAAAAATAATTTCCTTGACATAATTTGCTCTAAATGTCTACTTTCTGCCTTTCCTTTTGAGTGCTAGAACTGTCTTATTTTTCAGCCTCGAGTTGTGCTCCCTTTCTCTCCTTTCTGGTGCAGTGGTTGTAGTGGGTCTCTGAAGTTAGAAGAGTGATTATCAGTAGAGGAGGACATTGATCAGAGAGAATGCAGGACACTACCCACATTCTCTGGGGTTCACAAGAGAGTAGTTTTTATAAAATTCGTGGAGATTCTGTTCTCCTGCATAATGAAAAAAACCCCAACAAAACAACTACTATGTTGATAAAGAACATCGTTGGAGAACACAGAAAACTGGCTTCATCAGCAGTTGGATTTTAAGGATATCTTTAGACTTTTCATACTGTGTTTTTATAATGTAGTATTTATTTGCCTTGATAAGAAAGTTGTTAAATTCAGAGTGACTTTCAAGACATAGTCTGTTCATGAAAGTGAATTTGTGTGATTGTGTTGTGATACCTCTGTCCTGATACTTGTTATGCTGCTGTAGCAATTTAAATTGTTCTTTGTATTTCTGTTTCCTAAATGTCTCCACTCACAAAACTTCAGACAGGGAAAAAAACCCACCTCTGTGGAGGCACATCTGAAACCTGGAGTCTTCCCACTCCCTAAATAAAAACGTGAATGCAACTTGAAATGAGGTGGAAGATGATGGCCGTGGCTTCCTCCCCCACTCCTGAGGTCCACAATGAATTTCCAGGCCGTGTCCTCCCAGGCACTGTGTGAGGTTGTTCTTTCTCAGGTCCCTCCCAGGAGGGCAAACACTCAGGGGAATGACAACATCACAGCAATCACAGGCTGCTGTAAAAGCACACAATCTTTTTTTCTCTTCTCTTTTGCTTGTTTCTCTCAACTGGGACATTTGTCCTGCCAGCTGAAATCAGAAGGGAGCCTGTTTGGGTTTCCTACTAGATCTGAATGTGGGCTGTTTTTCAGGGTGGATATGTCTTCATTATTTTTACTCTTATCATGAATGAGTCTGTACTGGATGTTTTCAACCACAGCTGACCTTCAGTGAGATATGGATGTTAAGAGTGAGCTGACAAAGAGTAATTGGGAGAAGATCCTGGGCTGTCAGAGATGTGCTTTCTCTGTAGCCTGCAGCTTTGAAGATTCCCATTGCTAAAATTTTAACAGGATGGCTCTAACTATATGTTAAGCCTGATGGATGTGGAAAATATGCCCTCTGGCACAGTGAAGGAGCCATGTCTCTGTTTTCTCCTCCTCTTCTCAGGGAATAGAATAGATTTGCTGATGATAGGCAGGTACCTGAGTATATTGAGTGGTTCCTGTGTGGGGTGCAACATGCACTGATACATTTCCAGTATGCTCAGGGTTTTTCTGCTAATGAAAATGTCATTGCTGCCTTTAGCAGGCTGATACCAACTGCTGCTCCCAAGTCACAGTGGCAGGATTTGGAGCTGGGAATGGCAAGGTAGACACTACACACTGGACTGGTCTAAAGAGTTCAGAAAGGTTTTATAATTATGCCTGACCCCCATCCCTTTCTTTCAAGTTCTGTAATACAGCAAGTTGCTTTTCAGGAAGGAAAGAAACTGTGTATAATTATTCTTGTACAAGTGGATAACTGTGAGGAAAGTTAAGTGGTCTGCTCAGAACCACAGGGAAGTGCACTGCTCTAGGAAAGATTTCTAATGCTCTGTCCTCTGGTCAAGTCTGTGCTGCTCCACCTCTTCACTGAGCTAGATCACAGACTGGTCTGTTTGAGCTGGTTTTATTGGCTTTGAGATGAGGGGGGTGAAGGTCTTTTTGCACTAAGTGATGTGGGAGCCCAGACTGGATAACCCCTCTGAAACTGGGGTTCAGACCTGGGACTCACTGGTGTGTTGACTCAGAAGAAGAAACAGTTGAGCTGAGCAGGTGCTGTTTCCCACAGAGAGACTTTATAAATCAGAAACCTCCAAGTCAGTGGAGCCCTGGTAATACAGTGCTTAAAATGCACTTCAAAACAAAGTAAATGCAGATTATGCTCATGTAGGGCCTCAGCTCACAGCACAGTCACTCTGTTAGACAGGGTTTCCATTGAAATGAATAAATAAAAATCATGGCATGTTGCATTACAACAAAACACTTGAAAACACAAAATTGAATCTCTCTCACCTTGAAGTTACTCCTTCCATTATTGATTCCCTCGATGTTTGGGTTTTGGTGGGGTTTTTTTTTAGATTAGCAGCAATAGCAGACAGTCGTTGTGTTTTGAGAGCAGCCTGCTCTTAATCCGGCCGTGCACCAGCCCTGTAATCCCCTGGTGCTCCAGAATTGCCTGGCACACTCCACTTTAGCAGCAAGCCCTGTGCCCACGGGGGAAAGTTAGGCAAGGCATGAAGTGACTGCTAGGCATGCAGGGAGCAGGGGGGCAGTGCTTTGGTGGTGGTTTGTTTGGGGTTAGATGTGAGCTGGTTTTGCCTGCCCGTGCCCAGGTGTGGCTGGCACAGCGGGGCTGCCCCGGTGCCGACAGCCGGTGGCGGGGACGCGGCGGCAGCTGCCAGTGAACGGCGCTGCCGACCCCCTCCGTGTGCTGCCTGCTCCTGGGAATAGGCCCTCACCATGCTCTGGTGCTCCACTCCTCTCCTGCCTTTTGTTTCCACAGATTAGAGCAAGAGACAAAAAGTGGAGATCTCTCTCGGAAGCTTTTTCTCCTCGGCACCACAGCATTAGCTGGAGTAAATTATTCACACCTCCACAATGTGATCTCCCTCGTTTTCTTTAGGCCTTATTTACGCTTGTGCTTTGCCCCACTTACAGCCATTAGTTCCTGTTCAGCAGAGCTACAGCACAGGAGGACAGAAACACGATTTTCTTTGTGCAGATTTATACCACTTTCTGTTAATGACACCGTCCTGGCAGCGTAGGGATGTGTATCTGCTTTCACCCTCTCCCGTTTGATGCCAGATCACTGGCATTTTCTGCCATCGAGGCTGGGCTTTGTGCTTGAGTCAGTTGTAAAACAGCTCACTGAGGCTGTGTGGCTCAGAGGAGGGGGCTCCAGCCCTGGATCCGAGAGCCTGGATTCTGATTCCTGGTTTTTCCCTAGATTTGATGTGTGACAATGAGCAAATCGTGCTTTCTCCCAAGCATCTGTTTCCTCAGTTGTAAAATGGGAGAATGACATAAGCTGATTATGTAGCCTTTGAGGTGGGTACATGTGCTTGCTACTGTGGACAAAGGAAAAAACAGTGTGAAATAAAAGTTGGATAACTGAGTGGGTTTTAAATGTTCTGGTTAAGATATTTTCTAATCCTGTTTATTTTTCTAAGAGAAGCATGGGGGTGTATTAGCACAGAGCAGAGAGGAGGAGCTGCTTTGGAGTGCTGATGCCACCACCTCAGCACACAAAATAATCTCTGAGGCTTTTTTTGGAGAGTTGCAGGGAGGAAGTTACCCTGCCCTGTGGATGGAGCTGGATTTGGCTGCACTCTGCCTTGCTGATAGCTGATATTTTCTGTGGCTGCCATCTTTTCACAGGCATTTCAGCCTAAACTTGCCTTTCAGGAGTCATTTTATGGCCATTTTGGTTTTGAGGAAAAATGCAAGCCTGTCTGAAGGAGTAGACTGGAGGGAGATGCTGGATTTTTTGCAGACCCTGTAGCAGCAGCACACTTGCCCTGAGAAGTGTGAGGTGACCAACTCGTATCCCTGGGGCAGTAACACACAGAGCTGAGCTGGCCTTGCAGGGTTTTTATGGGGAGCTGCAGAGCTGAGCAGCCAGGCAGGCTGAGCAAGCTGCCCTCAGACACTGCCACTGCCTGTGGCATCTCTGCCCAGTGTGTTTGTGACAAGATGGTACAGACTGTGCACAGACAAGGAGTGTCTCTGTGATCAGGAGGAGCTCTCCAGCTTGGAACTGGGCTCCAGCATTTGTTTTGAACCTGACTGTTAAACAACCGGATGCTGAGCTTTCTCATTAATGTCCATTTAATCCTTCCTTAAGCATGGTTCACATTGTCCTAATCTAAAGCTACTGCACTGCAAAGCATGGAAGCTGTGAAAGGAGCTTTTCATTAATTGTTCTCTCACTTTTTCTGTGTGACTTCTGTTTCCTTCGCAGTGTGTTTTTGTTTGCAGCTTGATCTCATACCCATTTCAGCCAGTAATAAAAGTTCACATTGACTTAACTGGGTGTTGCCAGTGTTCACTGTGTTTTCCACAGAAATTCCTGCTGTTGCTAGCCTGCATTCAATGTTGTTCACTTAGTAAGGGAAATTGTGTCTAATAAATAAGAAAAGATTTGTGCTTGAGGGAACCATGGACACTGGTTTCCTACATTGCTTTCATTGCTTGATTGCAAGGAGTTGGATAACAATTGGGGCTCTTAGGGGGAAATTAAGATTAATAGTTCTTTAGACCCAGAAACTTGCCTTTAAATTTTCCTGAGAAGTACCTAAAATGTATCAGGAATGGCATTAAGAAAACCAGTAGCACATAGCTGTGACAGTCGCTGTGTTTCTCAGTGTGTTTTGTCTTGTCGTCGTAAAATAAGCACAGTTGAAATCCTCTGTCTCAGAAGAGCAATGAGTATTCATGCACTAACAACTGGGGGTTCTTGTTTTATCAACAGTTAGTTGCTTGCAGAGAGGAAAAGTAGCGAGGAGTTGATTTTGTGCTGTGCAGGGTTCCTGGAAGAATGATGATGTACAGCATTTTAACGTGCTTTCTCCCATCATTTCCCCCTCCTCCTTCTGTGCTAACTCTCCTCTTAAAGCTGTAAAGCTGCCGAATCTGGTCTTTTTCGGATTTGTGGGAAAATTAATTGTGTGTGACTTAAGAGCTCTGCCTACTCCTAATTGAAGGCATAGAGGACTGAAGCTTTGAAGAAAGCATAATTTTTCCCTAAATGTTTCCCAGTCATTTGAACTGAGTAGATGTTAATGAAAACCAGCATTAAAACAGACAAACAAGCGCCCCCCTCAAAGAAAAAAAAATTAAAAATCAGCTGAATAAATCCCATTCCTGTCACATACTCACTAAACCATTCTCCAGTGCCCTTTGAAATAGGCAGCACCTGGCCCCAGTGGTACAGAAGTGCTTCAGCTGTGAGGTTACAGTGCCTAAAAATTCAGCATTCTTTTTCTGACTTTCAGATGCAAAAAGAAAACGCAGCACAGACAGCTACTCATCAGATTCGTGGTTAGACATGGATGAAGAATCTTGTGATGCCCATCTCCAGGAGGAGAAGGATGACAGCTTGGATAAGAACTCCAAATCCTTGGTGGATGGCTCCTCCTCACCCAACAGCACACACTCAGAAGGGAAGGAGGCTGCAGGGAGGAAACAAAAAGCCACAGTAATGAGGTACCTAAAAAGAACTTTGTCTAATGAGTCAGATGACAGCGTCAAATCAACGACCCCGACGGACTATCCCAAAACACCCACGGGGTCTCCAGCTACAGAAGTTTCAACCAAATGGACTCACCTCACAGAATTTGAACTGAAGGGTTTAAAAGCCCTGGTGGAAAAGCTTGAATCTCTCCCAGAGAACAAGAAGTGTGTTCCAGAAGGCATTGAAGACCCGCAGGCTCTCCTGGAGGACATGAAGGTGGGTGTGATAACTTGCTGGTGCACACAAACTCTGCTCTGTGGGCACAGCAGGAGAGCAGAAGGCAAAGTTCTGCTGCAGAGGGGTGGCAGCTTGTGTGTGGTGACCAGCTCCTGTCTGCCACAGACAGGGAAATGATTCCTTGAAACAAAGCTGCCTCTGGCTCCTGTTTGCAGCCAGATTTAAGTGACACAGTCCCTTCTGACTGTCAGTGTAGTGGCCAAAAGTTTATATCCTCTCATAATTCAGCACTTGTTATGTTCCACATGTAAATATTACACCTCAAAAAATCTGTTTATATTTATAGTCTTAATCAGCCCTTTTTGGTCTCGTGTCTCCCTGGTGTACACCTCATTAGCTGACACATACAAAATGTAAATACTTGATTGCAGCTCAGAAGATAGATTGTCTAACACTTCCAGTTGCTTTTTTTTCCTTTCACCTTTTTCATTTTCCTTTCCTCCATTGCCCTCTATTGGTTGATAATTATTCTCCACTGGTACATTATATTGGTTTTGGAGTTGGTGTGAGGAGTGAGTGCTCACTAGTGACACAACTTCTCTGTAGATTTTCTGTCTCTGAACAGTATGGGTCTTCACTTACATATTTTCTGTACGCAAGAGCTCTGTAAGGCACGATCTGGGGGGAAAATACATGTTTATGTGGTAAATGGGGAGGGAGCCTGTACTTTCTTAGGGCAAGTGGTGTAACAGCTGGTTAGAAATCTTCAAAGCCAGTTAGAGAAGGCTGAACATGTGCAGTGTGCAGGGGAACCATATTCCCTGATCTTGGAGCATGAAGTGTGACACACTGCTCTCGTTCTGGTAAACCACAAGAGCTCAGAAATTCCCTTCTTGCAAAATCAGCCACTTTGGACATGCAAGTGGACACACCTGCTCAAAGCTGCAGATGTGGATTCACGAGCTTGTTCTGGGATCAGTCATCTTTTAATCAGAAATCAAAATGAAGACCAGAAGTTGGATTTTTGGTGAAGCAGAAAGAATGGTCGCTTTACTTCTCCAAGCTTGATGCACAGGATAATTTTCACTTAAAAGTTCAGAAAGGGGAGCAACATACAATGGCTGGTGCAGATGTTCTGAGTGGGATCCTGCTCCCTCTTTGGATGACAGACTCCAGAGTGCTGTGAGACATCTCCCCAGAACACAGCAAGGTGCCATATGTGAATCTGGCTTAAAGCTCTGTGTGGGAGTATCTGTTTTCCCATTCCTCTCCAGAGCAGTGGATTCACTGACTTCAGACATGGAGAACTACAAGTGGACATTTTAAAAAAAGGCCAGTATCACCTTTTTGTGCTGTGACTGGCATTAAGTGAGCACCTGCCAGTTTATTGTGTACAGCTTGATGTTCCATCTCCTTTAGATAACTGCCTGCTTCTAAACTTTCTGTCCTTGCCAGCACACACTGTAACCATCAGGATGTAGCCCAACATCTGGATACTGATGGTTCCCTGCTGGTTAAAGAGCCCATGACCACATCTAAACATCAGACATGCTGCAGGATCGTTTCCCCTGGAATCACCTCTGGATGTTTGGCCAGTCTGTGACTGATTAGTCAGAGTGAGACTTTTTTAAAACCATGTTAACTCAAACATCTTCTTGAACAGTGTCTACAGAATTGCTAAAGAACCTCAGCTGAACAGGGTGAATGAATGTTCCCTTGGGGTCCCCAGGCATCCTCACCCTCTGCTCCACACATAATGGATGAGCTGTTGTTATCACAGGAAACTGGGGTGTAAAGAGATCAAGATAAAAGCAATTTTGAGTACTGGGCACTTTAGTTGCCACAGAACAATTAGTGGATTTAACACTGATATGTGCAAAAGATGATTTTAGTTATACTGAAACCACAGTGGCTTAACATTTCTGTAGAGCAGAAGTTCTGATCTTTAGCATCCAGATCCCAAGCCAGGTGTGAGGAGGAGCAGGAGCACACAATTCATGACTGCCTGTGGAAACTTGACTTAAAAAAATTGCCCTGTACCACATAGAGACACAATGGCAGAGGAAGAAATACAGTCCATTTTCCAGAATGGTATTTATCTCCTTGACCACTGAATCATGTTGTCTCTTACTTTGCTGCTAATTTTCCAGCCTGAACAGATAATAATGTGGGGGGTTTGCTGATGGCATCAGCAGTGGAGTGAGCAGAGGCCTGGCCCCTTTACCTCACCCTGATGAATACCCAGAGCACCAGTCAGCTGTGTGACTGAATGAAGGCAGAAATCCTGCAGGAGCTGTGCAAATTACCCGTGCTGTGACTGTATTTGGCTGTATTAACAAGGTTTATTTCATTGGCAACACAACTTTCAGGCATGTGATGTATTAATAATGCTTCCTATTAGAAGCACCCTTTTAGTGCACCCATTTGAGAGTTATTTTTAACAAATGCATAGCAGGAACATGCTCTGACAAAGTCTGAAAGCTCTTGCTCTGCTTGGAAAGTCTTAAACAAGTTTCTTCCTGAAGCAAATAAATCAGTGTTTATTGTAGCACTTTTTATTTCTTAATGAAATACACTCAGGAACTTTTTTTGTATGACATTCAAGTCTGTCTTTGTGCTTCAGGAAGATAATTAATGTTTTCAGAAAACAGGATATGGATAGTTAAAGTGGAGAAAGAAAACCATTTTATTCAGTGATGTGAAATTTCACAGAACTCATCGGGGTAGCTCACAAAGAATCTGTGGTTCCCCAGCTGAGCAAGAGCACAGTAAAGGATGGGTGACTGGATTACTGCTCTTAGTGGTAAACACAGCCACAGCTGTATACAGCTATTTAATGTCGAGTAGGTGAGACTTTCTGAAGTAAAGTAATTTATTTTCCTTATGAGAAGGGAGACTGAAAACTAAACTAAGCCCGTGTAAATTCCTTACACATCATCTGAGCTCCAAACTAAGTGTGCCTGTCTGGTGGGGACACAGCAATCCAGAAGTGCCAAGTGCTGCCTCTGCAGATTGAGCAGCCATTTATCACCGTGATCGATGGAGTGCAGCAGCACAAGGGAGGCTTATTTGCAGAGTGGAACAGGCCTCACTTGGAGAGCAGGTCAGTTCTTCCCTCAGCCCAAACAGGGAATTAAATCCCTGCTGGCTGCAGCAGTGCTGGGGTGGGCTTATACATGAAGAAGAGGTCACCCTCATACTCCTTGGTGTAGCTTGCTCTCCATGTCACAGGACAGGTAAAGCTGAGCAGACCTTTGATTGTGGCAGTGCAGCCCACACATTAAACCCACTGCCAGGGATACTCACCTGTGTGCAGCCTCTGATTTCTGCACATCACATTTCTGTGTGTTACCAGCAGGATGGTACTTCCTCTGCTGCTGCTGGGGAACAGGATTGTGAGATCTGCCTCTTACTAATGCCACAGACCTTGCCCACTTCAGAGCAAAAACACTGCCCCTCTTCAGAAGGGCCTGTGGAAGTCCATTAGAGCAGAAGAAACTCGGTTTGGAGAACAGAGGTCGTCAAATATCTGCAACTCCTTGGCAGCAGGAGAAGATTCTTGTGCAAGACAGATGATATCTACTGAAATATGTTCTTACTTTTTCTTGCCAAGAAATCTTACCCCCTTCTCATTCTGATGACAGCAAAAAACCTCCCTCTACTGAATGCATTTCAGGGGAGTCGTTCCTTGCTGTGCTTTTGAAATTAATGGCTAAGCTGAATTCTCATACAGTTAATCAGCTTCTTCCCTTCATACCTGCTGTTGTCACCACAGCCCTCGAGTGTAATGAATCAGGCCGCCTTGTGCTGGGAGAGCATCACGTTGTTCCTCCAACCAGAGCCCCATGGCTTTGCTTTATCTTCTTTTTTCTTGTTTTTAAGCAGGTGAACAAAACCCTGCCTCCCCCAGCCTGTTGTGAGCTGACACTTGAGGCTGCAGTCAGCGTGAGTGTGGCTGTGCTGTGGCTCTGTGTGCAGACAGCCCTTGTTTTCAGCTGCCTCAGATGATAAGCTGCCATCGTTTTACATTTCTCCTTGGATAATATTTTCACGTGATGCATACGATAACAAGAAACCTTCATTACCTTGCCAAGTTCTTGGAATATACTGTGCTTTCCATTGAACTCCTGAGTCTCTGACAGTCGTTAGTGGAAATGTTAAGGTTTTCTGTCTTACAGGCTTTCAGACCTAAGAGCAGCAAAGTAAAAAGGGATTAATTTGTCCTTTGTTTATGGCTCTCAAGCTGCCTCCTTGTTCTGGAGAATTTTGGCTTTGCAATGAGAATACAAAAGAGCTCTCAGTTTTGGGATTGAACTTTCAGAATGTGGTCACAGCTCAGTTAATGCAGTGATCTCTCTCCAAATAAAAAGGACATGAGAAAAAAGGTGCTCACTTCACCTCAGCTTGGCCAAGAGTTAATTTGCCAATGATTAGTCCCTGCGTAAAAGTTGCTGGGTGTTGCACTGGAAGAGCAGGTACAATACAGACTCTGCATCACAGCCAGGCTGGGGCAAGCTGGGTTTTACTCCTCACCTTTGCAAACCCCTGAGTGCAGCCACAGCACTGGGCTGGTGAAACTTGAAACTGGGCTTGTACTGGTATTGCTTATTTTGGTCACTGGTGCTGCTTTCGGCCTAACCAGTATCACCAGCAGCCTTGCTGGTGTCTGCAGGAACAGCCCTGTGCTGGGGCTGTGCTGCCTGGTGGTAACACAGCTCTCACTGAAGCACAGGCTGGGGAATTGGGCTGAGTGTGACAGGTTGTCTGAGCTCCAGGGAGAAAGTCAGCCCCAGGGACACTCATCCAAACTCAGCCTCCTGGGGACTGGAACATGCCATCACACTCTGGGCTTTAGCTGGATGATTACAGATGAATTCTGAGTGCACTCCCTATTAAAACAATTACTGTATTTTAAGCTCTTTTTGTATAGTGTGTGAAATTACTAATTACTAGAGTGCTGCACTGGGGACTGACAGAGCTTGCTGCCTGTTGTTGGCTAATTAAGCTTTTTTCATATACTTGGGAACAGCACTGCTGAACTTCATTGTCTGGGGTCATCTCCTAAATATTCTGGTGAGGTAATTTCCAACCTGCAGTTCTCATTTGTTCTATTGGAGCTTTTTTTTTTTTGGTCTTTAACCTGTTAGTGCTGATCTGGCCTTCAGTTTTCAGCAGCACAGCAGAATCCTCCTTCTGACTCTTTTTTTTTGTTTTCATTTCTTCCTTTTCAGCCACCTGAACTCCAAAATGAAGAGCTTTGTAGCTAAATTAGTGAGCATGTAGGGAGTCATGGGAGGCGAGCGTGGACTATTCCCAGCTGCACCACTGAGTGTTTTACCACCTCAGTGGTGAGTTACTGGTCATGGGAGTGATTCACAGTGGTGGAAGCTGTGTCAGCCTGTGCAACCCACTCACGAAATTTCTAGAACAGTGCATCAAAGAAAAGGGTTTGGTGGGGGTGGAAGGGAGGGGAGACCAATCTTTTTCCCTTAATGCTGTCCATAGTCAGATCCTTTCCTAGTGAGCACTCAGGAAGCTGAATGCCTCAGCTGGTCACATAGAGGGAAATGGATTCATCTCTGTCCTGCCCATCATGGGGGAAGGAAAGGCAGTGGGAATAATGGTGCCCTTAGACTGCCATGTGCAAAAAGATGAAAGATTCCAGAATATATTTTTCTTCTTGGCTTACGTGAATGACCAGGCATCTGAGGATTGCTCCAGACTACATGCCTGATGCCATGCAATGGCTGAGTTAACAGGGGCAGAGTCTCACTGCTTCTCAGGCCTGCTGTAGCCTTGATTAGGAGAGAAGGGGTCAGTTGTGGGGTCAGTTGGGATTTAATGACCTGGGCTTTGAGAGAGAGGGGTGATAATGGTAAGACACCAGTCTTGGACACACCAGTATTAAAGAATTCTGTAACATTTGAGGTGATTGATGGCTGAGTTTGCTGCCTGTTTTACAAGAAGTTTCACATCTTGGATGTTAATGACAGGTGCAAGAGTTTCAATGGGAATTGGAAGTTTGGAAGCAAAAGTAACTTGCAGAGATCTTGTCACTCTGCCATGAGAGCAGAGTACTCTCTTCTGTAGGTCTCTGCACTCTTGAGTTGGAGAAATGTTTGGTTAATAAAGGCCTTTTCATTTGCAACAGAACATCCTGAAGGAACACGCTGATGATGACCAAAATCTTGCCATTTCGGGTGTCCCCGTGGTCAGCTGGCCCAAGAAGACCACAAAGGTAATGAGACACAATAACTAATCATTACTAATCATTGTTGTGCTTGGTCTGGTGTTTATTTATCTATAATCTGACAAAGTGCTGTGTATTATCTGTTGGCAGCTGCTGGCATTTTTAATACAAAATGTTACTTTTAATGGTTTTATGATTAAGACTTGAAGCAAAGCAAGAAAGCGCCTTAGCAGGGAGAAATCAGAGTTTCCATTTAAAAAGAATTTGTTTGGGCCTTACTTACCAGCATAAAACTTTGATATGTCTTGATTGTTTACTAATTATAGTTAAATCTAAAAATTTTGATGCATTTTGTGTAAAATTAAATGATGTGTAAATGTGTAAATCAGTCACTTAGGGAGCACTCTCATCTGAACGAGAGGATGGTTTTTCTCTTACACCATGAGACTTCCTGAGTGCTCTGTACAATGTGCCACTGTAACTTTGAAGCATTGTTTTCTGTCCTTATGTCCTAATTTTTCCTCCTATACATGGGAGTAATTCTTTTCACTTTGGAGGAGAACCGTGAGGTTTGCTGCGTTAAGGCTGATAAAGAATTTGAAATAATTAACGAAGGAACAATGTCAAAAGGCTGGTTGTTATTTATAACAGTGGTATGTTTACCACACTCCAGTTATTCAGCACGCTGTAAAAGCAGCTTTGCTTATTTAGAAGATGTCTCATCGCTTCTATTTTTACTTTCATTTTTCACTGAATTAGTTTTATAATCCATTATTTCTTTAGAAACGCTGCAGGGGTCGGTCAGCTTAAATCAGGCTTTGATCTGAAAATCTGTCGTTGTTATCATGGTAGATACCTTTCAAATCATTATCAGGGGAGATAATTCACTCAGTTCTCACTTTTTGTGCTGGTGAACCTGTTATGGCACGTGTAGCCACGAGAATTTGCTGTTTGCAGATGGGAAGTAGGAGACCATAAACATGGAACTGCCAGAGGAGAGTGGGGCAGGATGAGCACATCACGTTCCTTCTTGGTCTCTTTTTTGGTTTTAGCTCAGCACATTTCAGAGGAATTCTGTCTTGTTAAATACACATTTCCCTTTTAGCTTGTAATAAATCCATGAGAATATGCTCTGTGTTTGAAACTCTGGTTTAGAAACAACAGTGGAAAACCTTGAGAAATAGGTGTGAGATTCTCCACTCCTCTGGTTTTGTGGCTGCTGCTCATTCCATGGTCAGATATATTTTAGGCATTGGATAAAGCAAAATCTCCGGGACCAGAGAAAAGGTGGTGTGGGAAACATAAGATAAAACTAAGGAACAACTGACTCCCTTTTGAGCTTGTGAGAGAAGGGAGGATCTGAGTGCTTTGAGGCTTTTATAAGCTTTGGCATTTGTTAATGTTCTTGTTCACTTTATTTTGGAACCTTGATAAATGTTTCATTTCTTCTATTTTATTTCTGTGTATTGGCAACGTAACTGCAACTGTAAACGATTTGTAATTTTTGTGACTTAAATCTTACCCTTTTTTGCAAAATCCATCTTGCTGGCTGCAAGGGTTTTGTTTGTTTTCTTTTCTTTTCAGGTGTTTCTTTTCCTTCTGCCTTTCTGAAAGCAAAAACCTTTAGGAGGCATCATTCCCACTGGTATGACAATATGAAACATACCAGTTAATAACAAATACAAGGAAAACTTTTACAGAAAGTCAGACTTTAGGTTGAAGATTTGGAAATAAACAAAAATTGATAGCAGAAAAAAAAATGCTTTCACCGTTCTCTTCATATTTGCTTTTAATCTGTGATCAGTGTGTGTTATGTCTTATGTTTTCGTTCAAAGGTACACTTGCAGATAGGGCTGCACATTTCCCAAGAGAAATTTGTTGTGCTTCTGATTGGCAAACGTCCTTGTCATTTTCCATGTTCCAGCTATTTCCCTTCCTGGGAACAGAGGCCAAGTGAACAGGCTGGGAAGAGACATCTTAGAGCTGAGCCTTTGAGTCTCAAATTAAAATCTGTGGGAAAGACAATATAGGGGAGATTTGTCTAAAAGCAGTTTTAGTAGTTAAGCTTGGTTATTTCTCCTTTGTTCCCTGTAAGCCCCGATAATGAAATAGAAGATTTTACAGGGAAGAAAAACCCTTAGGGAGGGGGAAACTCCCTTGGAAAATGGATTGTAGCTGGTGGAGCAAGTCTCCATGGCCAGAAGATCCCACAAACATTGAGCACAAGGCAGGGGAGTAAAATCTACTAGTAATTTTGCTTTCTGCAGTCTTGCTCTTGTGGTATTTATAGGAGAAATAGCAGACATTTCCCAGTGCTTTCCTGAGATTCTTGTGTTCAGAGGGAGCTGGAGATCCAGTACAGCACAGTACCCACTACTGTGCAGCTGCAAGGAAACATTTTAGTTGGTATCAGCTTCCAGGGACAGGATTGTCTAATTCCAAGCCACGAAGGAAAAGAAGGGAACTGAAATCCAGAAAGATGAAGCAGTACATGGAACAGAGTACATGTCTCTTGCTTTCTCCCCAGAGAAGGCTCCAGAAGAGATTTAGAAAGACAAGAGCAGCAGATGGAGAAGGAAGAATAAAGCCAGCATTAAATGCCAAAACATTTCAGAGAAAATGGAAATTACTGTAAAGAAAGGAGGGGAAGAGACTAGAAATGGCGAGAGAGCAGGATTAGGAGAGAAGCAAGTGCTGAAAAGGGATGGAATGAGAAAAGCAAAGAGCAGAGGGAGAGAACCCTGACTGAAGTCAGAGATCCCTGGAATAGGGACAGGGAGTGTCTGTGTAAGTAACCCAAGTTGGGGAAGGTCGAGCTTGGTTACACTGACTTGCTTTTGAAAGAATGTGCCTTTTGATAACCTGAATGATTTTCAAAGCAGCAAATAATATTTGCCTTTAAAATGGAATCAGTTTCTTTCACGTGTTGTGGGTGTGACATGAGCAGCATGCACAGAACTGCAGAATGGTTGCTTGAAGCCTGTGACATGCTGGGGTTTAAGGAAGAAATCTGTTCCTTCAGCTCAACTCCCAGTTCAGAGAGGATGAGGTGTAATGGGCAGGACATTTAACCAGGTACAGGGAAGACCCATCCATGTGTCGTGGCCCTGCAGTGGTGCCTCTCTCTGCCCACCTTTCCCAAAGGCATTTGGGGCTGCCACTGCAGCTCCCTGACAAAGAGGATAGTTCTCTGGGAAAAGAAACAGAAGTAATAATCAGCAATGGTTTAGTGAGTAGATGGAATAACTGGGTGACATTTGATGATCCTGTGGTTAGTGCACAAAATGGGAGGCCGGGGTCTGCGCCTGTTCCCAGCTCTGCTGCAGCACCTTGTGTCGTGTGAGGTGAATGGCACATTCCTGCTGCCTGAGCTTTCCTGGGTGGAGATGGGGCTTCCCATCCGGGAGCCTGGGAGGTGCAGTTAATGTTTATAAGGATCTCTGGCATCTTCAGTGGAAAGTTCTGTAGTAAAATGTATGAACCTTTATTATTTTGTGGTAATAAGAGAGAGATGGAGTGTGATTCATAGACACCTCTTCAGATCATATTTACTCATCTTTATGGAGCTATTTTCAGTTGCTTGTACTTCTTATAATTTATTGATAATTATTTAGCACAATAATTACTCTCCTTTAGGCACCTTTTCTTTTCCCCTTTGGGAACTCTATTTCAGAAGAAGCAAGAACCTGTCTTCTTCTTTTATCTGTACAGGAAGGGAAAACCATCCAGTGCAACAATCCTAATTTAGACCTGTTAAAGGAATCAGGAATGTGGGACTGAGTGGATATTTGAAACCTGCTTGTCCTGATGGCTGACTGACAGTTTCTGTACCTTCAGGCAGGACATTCCCACTGGCTGCCGGCACGGATGCAGCTGTGGATGTGCAACCCCCATCCTGTTCCTGTGCTGGGGGCTGTGCAGCAGTGGCTTGTCCTCACTCAGTGCAGGGCTCAGTGTTGTCTGGGGGTTTGCAATTATGGATCATTTATGTTGCTAAAACCTCCAGGATCATCTAGTCCATCCTTTGACCAAATCCTGCTGTGCCACGCTGTCCAAAGGGAAGAGCTCCATAGAGCACGCTGCCTTCAAGTGCTGGGCTCTTCAGCAACTAAAGAGGAGCAAGAAATCATCCCAAATTCTACCCCATCCCTTGGACGTGAACTTTAGGGGGGTGTGAACAGAGCCTAAACCTGATTTTCCACTGTGGCAGCTCCCAGCTGGTCACTGGTGCAGGAAGCTGGTGACTGCCAAGCCCAGTCTCAAAACCCATTCCCATGAGTTACTCAGCCCTACAGTACCAGAGTTCCCATTTATCTGCACAGGAATTAGGGATAGTATTTTATTTAAGGGACTCAGAATATGGCCCAAACAGAAACCATGTTTTTCTAACCATTTCCTATTTCTGGAAGAAAACAGTCAACTCCAGCAGCATGTAATTACACTCTGTGGCAGTGCCTTCTGTTTTTATCATGATAAAGATCTTTAGTTGTCTACGAAGAGCAGCTATAAAGAACTAAAATATGTTTGGACTCTCCTGTTCTGTGAAGAGTTAGAAATGCAGGCTGGGAGCTGGATTCTCATCTCTCTTACCTGGCACAAAACTAAAGCCACTGCATTTGCAATGAGAGTGAGTGTCCAAATATATTTAGGTCTGGCTGTGAGCAGGAGATGGAGCTGTAATTTTCAGTAGCTGGTTAACAGTGCTGCAATATGTGGCTGTTTCTCTGATGCCTGTTCATACTCTTTTCTCCATGTAATTTTTACCTGTTGATTTGAAAAGAAGATAGCTGAGAAGCGTAATAAAGAAATGGTAATATTCCTATTTAATGGAATGCTATTAATTAGTAAAGGACACAAACTGAAACTTGGATTGGATTATTGGTCTTTGTAAACACCAGTTTCCCTGCAATTGGCAATGCAAATAATGTTTATAGCTCTGTATCAGGGCATGAGAACCAGGAAGAAAAAGTGATTATTTTTTTAAGAAAAAGGAAGGCATCCCTCAAACTGGATTTTTTTGGGTTGGGGTGGTCACGGGTGGGCATCACATTGAAAGGGGCCTTCTGGCATCTGATTTCTGTTATTAGTGACTTCTGTCCTACAGCAGTTCAGTTTGTACCTCATTATTTTTACTAGAAATCTTTTTGCAGAATTCTACAGATAAATCCATGGATGTGAAGAAGAAGGATTAACTCATATGAAGTAATCTGTGAGAGGCAGAGCAAAAGGCTGATTCCTATGGCTGGGCAAAGTCATGTTCCACCAGCCCACAGTCCTTGTAGCACTGTCCTGTTCCTGGTGGTGCCATCACTGCTGTTAAAGGAGTTGTAGGAACAAAGCAGAAAGATGGAGATTCCCTTTGCTTATCTTCCTGTTAAGATGGAAGATTTTATCTTCATCTTTTCTGCTTAGTGTCCCCTGGTAGAATTTTTTTCTCTCTGTGAATTTACCTAATAATTTGTGGAACCTGTTGATCTTTTTGATGTCCTCAGCATCCTGTGGCAGTGTCCCCTGCGGTTTAATAAAGCTCTGTGTAGATAAGTACTTCCTTATGTTGCTTCAGATCTGTCCTTTAATACCATAAATACACTTCAGGCCCTCTATATTATGCATTCTGAGAAATTTGAATGAGGTGTCTGTTCATCTCTGTGCTGTCAAGGATTTTTTATGTCCCCATTACTGTGTTTCAGTATTTTTTCCCCTATTCCCAAGCTGAAAATCACAAGTCAGTTCAGTCTTTTCTGGTACAAAAAACACATTTAAGCTTTTTTTTTTTTATTTTTTTAAACTCTATTCTAGTTCCATTATAGATAGTTTTGAGGTGAGGGTGAATGTGGGACTCCACAACCACACATATTCAAGATGTGATGGTGGAGAGCAGAGACTGGCAGGACATGCCTGGTTCAGCACGGCCCAGCAGAGTTGAAGGGGGAGATGATTGTTGTGTAAGTACTTCAGGGAGTATAATCATCAGGGCAGGAAAAGAGTTATTGAAGCTAATGGACAATGTTGGCATGGGAAGAAGTGAATATAAACACACCATAAATAGATTTGGGCTGGAAATAAGATTTCAGATCATTGTTCACAGTCTGAACCAAAGAACACACATGAAGAACAGTAGACAGCTGTGGTGAAAAGGGTGGTAGATTTTTAGAATGAACCTGTATTTTAAATAATAAAAGTCAGCAGGATTAGCCACCATCTCCAGATCTGGACCCCACAGATGTCTCCATGTACTTTCATATGTCTGCTGCCATTTCCAGCAAGGAAACTTTTTCCCTCTCTTTGGTGTTTCACCTTAAAAGTGCTGGGAAGAGAACAAAATCTACCAGTTTTTAATAACAGAGCTGCTTTATTTATGGATTCAATTTTATGTGACATTATGCATTGGATCAAATCTAAGAAATAGTAAGTAAATGGACTAAGAATCAGTGGACACAATAAATTCAATTGTATGCAAAAATTAGGGGGTAAAGTGTGAAATGGAGTGTTTTGATTAACTTGAAACCAATGTGATTTTTCAGAAGTGTTGAGCATTGTTTTATATCAGGGTTCCTTTCAGTTCAGGGGGAGAGGTGTGAGGTGGACAAAGAACATTCCTGAAAACCTTTGAATAAGTGCTTCCAGTTTTTACTTGCTTGCTTACTAAGAATTCCTGCCATAGCTATCGCTGGGCCAGCTCCACCCAGAGAAGCAGGAGCAGTGAGGGACTCGTTACAGCAATTAGTGTTTTAACCAGAGTGGTGTCTGAAACAGATCTGAGCACGTAGAAATGGCACAACATCAAACCAGCATCAGCTTCAGGAGCCTGCCTGCCCGGGGCTACCACCAGGAAAGCAACATTCCATGTAGCAGCAGTGGGAAAACTCTTCCAGATTCCCTAAGACAGGCCAGTTCCGTGGAGATCTACTCAGGGAACTTCCTGTGGGAATACAAATGTATTAGGAAGCACATACTGACAATTAAAAGCAAGCACTTAAGTATTAAAGTAAAAATTGAGTCTATCTGGTGTTAGAAAAAACTTGGAAGGGATAAAAATGAGAAAGGTAGATAAGACAGCAAAACAATCCTGTGTAAATTGTTGTATGGTGTATTTTCTGGTTGAGATTCTGGGTAAGTTGTTGTATGGTGTATTTTTCTGGTTGAGATTCAAATAGGTTTTCCATCAGTCATTCCAAGTGGCGCAGGAGCAAAAAGGAGATTTAAACTGTCACATTTCATTCTTGCCAGGCACCAGCTTAAAGGTGTTTGAAGTGATCCCACACAGCAGAGCCTGAACTCTGTTTGGTGTCAACAACAATTTTAAATGCCAGTAGTCTGCAAGGAGATTTGCATATACAAATATGTGTGTATTGTGAATCCTTTTTGTTGATAAAAAGTCCTGATTATAAAGTTCATAATCTACTGCAAATCAGGCATTTCTTCATAGTTATCAGATGCTAATAATTACTTTTCTCCCAGAAAATAACACAAGTACAAAAGAAAATGAGGATTTAAATCAATTTAAATTTGTTTTTCTCTTTACTGATTTAAATTGTGATTGGAATCAGTGATTTAAATAATTTTGAATAATTCGTGTTCTTTTACACTGTAGAATAGTAGATGCCATGTGGTAGGAGAGAGCTGAAATGCATTCAAGAAAAACACCCCAGTTTTGGCTCCTGACAAATCTATTAACACACAAAACCACCTAGTTGAGATTTGGGGGATATTTTTTTAGGGCATTCCCTGCAGTAGCTATACTCCAAAACAAAGGCCTCCCCCTGCTAAGTACATTTGGAGGCAGGAATAAAACCTGATGCACCAGAACCAAAGGTTTCTTGGGGCATTGTGCAAAGGAGTGAAAGCTGTTGAAGCTACTGGGAGTTCCTGTCAAGCCTCTGCTTTCCTGGGGCAGCACTGCCCAGGAAAGCAGCTCCTTGCCTGACCTGTTTATTTTTCTGAGTGCTGTTTCAGTCTCTTACACACATCAGTCCTCCAGACAAATTCATTTGTGCAGTAACTGGGTGCAGAGGAGTTCCAGGGTTTGGTGGATGTGTATCATATTTAATGTGCCATGGGGAGCTGAAACTAGATGGTCCTGAAGGTGCCTTCCAACCCAACCCACTCCATGACTCTACAAAAGAACTTCACTGCCTATTGCCTCAGTATTTTTCTAAAACCTTTGCCTGGTGACTTGACAGATTATTTCTCACCTCAAGAGGCTGTACTTGAAATATTGTGTCCCTTCAGGGAGTAATTATAAATAGCAAGGACTTGAATGAGCACCTTCTTAATCTTCCATCTCTGACTTAATATTTTCACTTCTTATCAACTCTCAGCCACTTGCTTTGAAATCTGACCAATGCCTTTATGTGATTAATACATCAAACAGGTAAATTAGAGCCATTTTGACTCTGACTAGAAATCTAAATGGATTGGAAAAAAAATGAACAGACATCTCTGTTTTCCAACTGTTGTGCTCCAGGTATCACACAAGAAGATTTATGTACTCCTCCCCACTGTCATTCTTCTACCACAGACACGAATATTCAGTAATATGAATTTTTCCCAACTACGCCTTGACTACCATTTTTCAAGACAGAAGCTTTCTCTTTATTTCACGACAGTAAAAGTGCTGATGAAAACTACTGTAGTCTTAAGACCTTTTCCTTAGATAGTCTGTGTGAAAGGAGTTGACACATCTTAGATTTTATCACCAGGAGTCTGGCCTACATTTATTGCTGAACTGGCCAACAGAGGCTGAGGTTTGATCCTGGTTTAAGACTTCCAGCATCCTTTTGCTCTCCACTACCCCGACATCAAAACAATCCAAGCTTTGAGTTACAGATCTGAAAGTTAATAGTTTTGTTTCTGGATCGAAGCACATTGGCAGAGCAGTGGGAAAGGCGTTTGTCATTCCACAGTACAGGCCGTGCAATTATGGACATTAATCCTGCGTGCACTTTGCAGAACAAAATTGAATTGTATGTTCTGTCCCCAAGAAGATGGCTTCCTCTTAGTTCCACAGCACATTGAAATTAAAATCTGCTGAGAATATAAATGAAGGCTTGTTTAAACTTCAGGACTTCCCTGCAGCACCAGTGGACCAGATAGACGAGGGACAGCACTGCTCTCCTTCTGGAGAATAACAAATATAGCAAAATATATGGGTAAATTCCAATAAAAGCAAAGCAGCTGCCAGTCTTAGCCTAGTGTGGTTTAGTTGTTAGTCCTGGATGTTTCCTCACAAATCCAAGTCAAGTTTGTAGGTGATGACAATGAGCAATGAGCCCTTGTAGGTGAACTGCACTTGAGCTTCTCCTTTGCCTACCATGTGTTTGGGTTTGGTGTCTGGATTTTCAGGCTGCTGCCCACACGTTGGACACAGCTGACTGTCTCCCAGCATTCTGTGCTGTGTGTCAGAGCACACTGAGCCTCTTGCAGGAAAGCAGGTTTCCTATTCCGGTTAATCCACTCTTTCAGCCACATCTATTTGCATCTTCCTCCACAGCATGGCAGTCACTGCTTATCTTCTTAGGAACCTCCTTCACTAGTTTTTGCATTTACTGACAGAACGTGGCTCTTGGAGACACAAACTCTGCTGTGGAATCACTTTGTGCCATAAGGCTCTGTGGAAGAAGGAAGCATGGCAGGATTTCCCTAATTTCCCAGCAGATAGTCCCAGTCATGTCATGGCTCTTCCTGCAGAGTCTGTCTTGTGTGATAGATGAAGTCCATGTTTCACCATTCTGCAGTCTTATTTATTACTTTATTAAGATGACAGGGTAATGGGGTTTGGGGAGGGTTGTTTGGGTTTTAAGGCTTATGAGTGAGTGAGTTCCTGTCGGCACGTTCTGTCTGGGCTCTTGTTTGTTTGGGTGCTGCTCCTGTGCTGCAACAGCCCATGGCTGTGTCCTCCCAGGATGTGTTTGTACAGCCCCTGCTGCCTTTGGTTCTCCTGGAACAGTGCTGGACACTGCTTAGGGAAGTATGAGCAGTAGCATTGCATGGAGGGAGCAGTCAATATTATTTCATCTTGTGTTACTTTATTTGATCTAAGGTTGATCAGTCAGACTTTATTGGAAAGATTGTGACAGATACTCAGTGCATCTGATGACAACTCTTATGTCATAGTTCAGATGAAGTAGATGGGAAGTAGTAAGATTGTGGATATTTAGGCTGTCAGACTGTCACTGCTGGTGTTGAGAATACAGCTGAAATATTGGTTAAAAGTCTTGAGAAAAGTGTCATGAAATTTGCCCAGGCCCAACAGTTAAGATCATATTTCATGTGAATGGACACTTACACCAAAACAATGAACTTTAGAAAGCTACTAGGTAACTCTCTTATTGTGATACAGGTCAATAATTGTGATTCATAAACATCTCAGTGGGTTTCCTTTTCAAAAACATACGTGCTGCTCTGCAGAAAGCAGCAGCAGCTCAAATCACAACATTTTTCAAGGACTTGCGTATCAACCAGCTTGAGGTTGTTTTTCTCATTGTTTCTGTGTAAATATTTTTTTCTAATACTAGCTAAATATAATACTCTGTAAAGGTGCATAAAAAGTTTCAAGGGAAGCTTAAATCAAAAGTGTGTTTGTGCCACATAAAAAACTTTATTTCACTTCATTATTGAGCATCATAAAGTGTGGTGTGTAATAGGAAAACACAGATCCTGTTCAGCTCTGGCAGCAGCAGCTGCAATCTGTTGGTACAGGAGATGCTCAGGAGTGAGTGAGTACAGCACAGGGGTTGCAGTCGTCCTCCCCCAGCTTGGTTTTACTACTTAAGGATATTTGCATGAGAATAAAATCTGGTTCTTTGGCACTCATCTACTCCTGCTGTTTATTCTTCGCTTGAGGTTATTGTCTCAGTTTGTGACAACATAATTGGTTTCTGTGGAGAAGATTATGATATTGATGAGACTTATATATGACTTCAGGTGAGGTGCAATCAAAGCAACAGTTCAAAATAGAAGGTGCTGTCTGTTTTCATGCAGTTTTCACTATGGCTCATTCAGCAGCGTAATTAAGGATGTTATTTATTACTGAACTGTATCACACTAAGCTGAAGTATGGACACAGTTCTGCCACTGCAGGCAGGACTGGGGTCACTGCTGCTTATTTTGTGTTCTAAACTGTTGTAAACTCCACCAGGCTGGGCAACTAGATGCTGTTCACACAAGGGTTGCTCACTATTTGTTGTAATTTAGTGTTCTCTAGCGTAGACAAGCTGGAAGAATTGAGCTGGAAAATGCTCTCTTAATAGTTCCTTCTGTGTATTAAATATTCCTTCGAATGGTTAGCTGCTGTTGTACAGGATGAGTTTTTTTTGAGAGCAATTATAATCAGAAAAAATTATTTTATTGTGTTGTTTCCCCCTTGCTGATTCCCAATTTGCTATTTTATATCATACCCTACCCTGGTTTTTTAAACACCATCTCGACAAAGTTTACCTAGCGTTTGGAAATCATTCCAAGATCTTGGCATGTGTGAGCCTTCCCTCCTAACTCAGCCTCTGTAATTAGAACTCACTTGTCACTTGTGGTGCTGTTGCAAGGGGCAGTGTGACCACGCTCTGGGGTGGCAGGGCTGGCTGTGGGGTGAGCGTGGTGTGGGTTACATGGGGAAGGAACCTGCTGCAGCCCAGAGAGGCCAATGCCAACATCAGGAGTGCTGGAATGCGTTACAGATTGAGAGGAGTAGGATGATCTCTGTCATGATTTAATTTGCTGTGAATGACATTTCACCTTGGTGTGACTGGTGGATTGTCCTTGAGGGATGTCACAAGTTATTTTTTTCTCCAGTCTGGATTACGAAGCCAAAAGGCCGGAGGGACAGACAAGTGTGAGCCAGGTTACAGGGAGCCTTGCAGGGAACTGGGCTAGTGGAGACTTGGTCTGCCCACGGGCAGGTGTGGGACCAGGCATTTTCCTTCTGGATGTCATCTGTCCTCCTCCTCCTGCTGCTGCTGCTGCAGGCCAGGTGTATTATGACACTACAAACACGGCTGTAGCCACATCCTTACTTGTGGTTTAAAACTCTCCCTTGTAGGCCTGTCATTAGATGCATCCCCCCACTTCTTCTCTCCTCCAGAAAACATTGGATTCTGATATTACCTTGTGATTCTGAAAGCCAAGGCCTTAGGCACATGCCTTTCATGCCTCAGCTTTCTGTCTGCTCCTGCTCCCGGTTGTGTAGGAACACAATGGGGGAAGAGAGAAACCTGAGGAGACAGGCTGAGCACATCCCATCCCCTTCTGGGAGCCCCATCATGTGTTGGGAGTAAATGCTTTGCTCCCATCACGGTGGATGAGCAGGATGGGGAGAACACCATCACCTACCCATCATTTGAGTCTGAGTTGGCAAGAGGAGTACAACACACAATGGATATTTAATGTACTGAAAATAAGGAAGGGGCATAATTACACGATTCACGTGGCTTTATCAGCAGTTGCCTGTAAATACGTGCTTAAACTTTGACTGTGTTTTGTTACTTAAACTTGAGGGACCAGGCTCGGTGTGAATCCTGGTGTCACACGGGCTGTGTTGCTGCTTGCTCCCATGCCAGCTCTTGCCTGTTGCTGCCTCTTCTGAACTACCCAAAGTGGTTGTGCAGTGTGGTAATTCAGACCAGGTAACCGAGCTGAAACTAGTTTGGCAAAAATCCTGATGCAAGGACCATTAGATGTGCTTCTTTATGGCTTCTTGGTTGCTCAGCACATGCAAATATTTAATCTCATGTTTAATTCTGTGTTGTGGGCGTAGGAGCCGGAGGCAAAATCCTAACAACTTGAGTGGAATCGGGATTTCCCCTGAAAGCAGGCCCATAAATCCAATGGGAAATTTAAATCTCCGGCACTCAAATACAGGCCTACAGGTGACCCTCAGGTTCTGGAGGGCAAAGGCAGCGTCCATGTGGAGGTGCTGGCCCTTGGACCTTTGGATCCCGAACAGGTCCCCAACTGACCGATGTGTAACATGTCACACTACGGGGAGGGTATTTCATTGTGAAACCCCGGCAGTGGGGCAGGATGATCAGAGTAGGGCTAGAAATGGTTCCTTGGGAGCAAGTCAAAGAGAGGGTGCCTGCACAAGGAGCAGCGTGAGGCCAGATGCGAGCAGCTCCACCAGCCGGGTCGCCTCGTCTTATCCCAGCGCTGGTTCTGCCGCTTGCAATCTCGAAGTTTGCTCGGTGCCTCGCTCCTGCCGAGGGATGGAGGTTCCCCGCTGCCGGCCCGCCCCGCGCCGCGGGAGGGGAGCGGGCAGGTAGCGCGGTGCAGGGTGTGTGTGTGTGTCTGTGCGCGTCTCCTTTGTCTGAGCAGCCCGAGCAGCGCCGAGCGCCCCGCGGGCGGCCGCGCATCCTCCCCGCCCAGCGCCGCTCGGCACCCGTGCCTCGCTCCTGCCCAGGG
>JANPWX010000137.1:2815836-2849121 GCA_024734555.1 Trochalopteron elliotii
TCGCCCGCCGCGGGCGCCCCGGGCACCGCCACTTCGGCACCTCCCAGGGCCCCGAACGCGCCGCGAGCGGGTGGTTGTTGCCTCTCGGGGGCTGCCCTGTCCGCGGCAGAATTGTTATTTTTTTTCCTATTAAGATTCCTCAAATAGCTGAGAGGGCTGCGGGACTTGGGGGAGAGTCTGATGCTGAGCCTGGCTACCTTGTCTTGGTTTGATTTATAGCCAAAGCCTCCTTTCCATTCCCAGGGACGAGGGATGTAGAAGAAAGAGAAGGATGTGTGCCGAAATCAAAAGAGAACTTTTATTAATACTTGCGGGGTTTATTCTCTGAAGGCTTTTTTTTTTTTTTTTCCCTGTGGGGGAAGGAGAATAAACTTTTTGAATTTATGAAGTAATCTGTGAAAAATAATCCAGAACATATGTTCTAGATTGCGTATTTTACTCTCTAAGAACTGCCTAAGCAATTAAAAATGCACCAGGAATAGTATTAAACATGTGTATGCAATTTAAACATAAACTTGATCGTTTTGTTCAAAACTTGAGGTGTTTCACTCCTTAAAATAACCTCATATTTTGTTTTTGGAGACAGGTTTCTACGTAGTCCAGGTGTTGAGACTATCTTCCGAGACCCATCTTGTTTTGAACAACTTTACCTTGTTTTGCTTCAGAATTGCACCTAGAAAACAGGGCCGAAAAAGAGTTTGGGGTGGTGGTGTGCCTTGGGTGCTCCCCAGGGATGGCAGATCTGTGCAGGAACCTTCAGTGTGCTCTGCTGGTCTGGTGCAGTATCAGTCCAAGAACCTAAGCTGAGGTTTGGCTGAGTAACTTTATTAAGCCTTTTCCTAATTCTGAGGATCCGTGTGAATGTGCAGGCCCGTGCTGCTGCTGAGTTCACTGCTGTGCTCCCAGACATGGTAGTTAAAATGTCCCAGTCCTCGTCTTTTCTTAAATTTTTTCTCATGCCAGGCCTTTTCCATTTGTGTCTGTGTCTTGGTGCAATCACTGCACACTTTTTGAAAAGAGCTAATGGTTGGGAGAGCAGATTGGTCTCAGCTGTATTGTACCAGCTGTGAAATTGCTACTTAGAGGTACTGGTTCTTGCTGGATGAATCTGGAAAGTTGGTTATGTTCTGGGATTCTTCAACTCTTCTAAAACCTGAGGCTTTCATAGCATTTTTGTATCTTAGAAGTTTAAGACAAAAATCAATGCAAGACAGGAAATCTTTCTTTTGGAGTTTCTTAAGAGTCTTGGTCTGATCCTAAACTATAACGCAGTGACCTATGTACCAAAGACCTGTGGAATGTTTTCCTTTCTGTTCAGAACTGTTCCAGTGGTAAAACACCTCATGTAGCTCCAGCTGTATTTTCATACAGGCCTGCTTTAATGTCTGCTTACCCTATTTTTCTACACAGGACGTGTCAAATCAATATTACGTTGCTTTTTCTACTGCAACAGCCCTCGTATGTAACAGGCGAAAGGCTTCACCTCTAAAGGTGCAGTCGAACAGCACAATTTCAATGTTTGGGTAGAAGCTGCAGGTTTTGTCACTTTTTATGCTGACTTTCATTGCTCTTTCCCTGGTCTGTGTCTAAGAAGGCAAAAAGGCAGTGGGGTTTTGCAGCACAGAGCACGCAGGATTTACTGCACTTGTGGAAGCTGCCAGCAGCACTGGGGGCTTGGAAGTGTGTGGGTGCTGGGGCTGTGGGGTGGGCAGCACCTGCCCCAGCCCACCAGGTTGCTGTGTTGCTCCTGGTGTGAAGAAATTCAATTTCTGACTGTGGCACTTCACTCTGTGTAAACAGAGGAAGCTGCCCCTGCCTGGGGCAGGGGGATTTGTCCCGAAGCAGCAGTGAAAAATGCAGTGTTGTGCCCCATGTCTGTGGAACTTACTGGTGTCTTTGTTTTTAAGAGCTCCTACTTTTGATGCAGCTTATCTCCCAAAACATATTTTTGCCAATATATCTTATTCCACCCTCCAGGCCTAACTTCTGCCTCCTCATCACCAGAGGAAAATAAACAGGGGCACTGGTGTTGGCACTGATGTGCCAGTTTATCACACCCTAAACAACATTGCTATGTTGGCAGAAAAGCTGCTGGAGTGTCATTAACACCCAGATGAACCTGCAAAGTATAAACTTTTTTGTTGTCTTTCTATTTTCTTGTGGGAAATGAGTCTGGTTCAATAATGTGAACTCTGTGTGGTCACCTGAAAGGGTCACTAGGAGCTACTTTGATTGTGGTGGAAGAGGATTTTGTAGGTATGAACTGGAAGAGATGGTGGCAGTGAACATCTGGAGAGGATTAATGCTGCTTTGGGATGGCTGGGATTGAAAAAGTTCCAGTGCCTTCCCCTTCCCTCTGATGCTGCTTGTTTAATGAGGGGCCTTGGACTTGCAGGACACCTCCACCCCTGCAGTAGTGTATTCTGCAGGAGAGTGATGTAACTAAACACTCACTGTGAGAGGAAAACAGCTCTCCGGGAGTTTGCATGTGCAGATTTTTGGGCAGATAGGCTTCAGTCAGACATGATCCGTGGTGTTGGCATGTGCTCTTCAGTTAATGCAACTTTTAAGGATGTTATTGGCATCAGTGGGATTGTTTGCTCTCTAGCTTCTTCCTTGGCCCCACTGCATTCCTGCAGTTACATCATCCTGTCCTTCCTTCTTCCTCTGAGTTCTTCCTTTGAGAAGGGTTTCTGTTAATTGCTAAACAGACATAAGGGTTCAATACAGAGGAACTGTTGACTTGGTTGTGATTATTCCCAGGCTCCTCAGGGAAGTGGTGGAATCATGGTCTATGGAAGTGTTAAAAATCCGTGTGGATGTGGCACTTGGGGCCGTGGTTTAGTGGTGACCATGGCAGTGCTGTGTTCATGGCTGGGCTCCATGATCCTCGAGGTCTTTCCAGCCTTAACAGTTGTGTGACTGTGTAGTGCCTGGCACTGTGAGTGTAACAGGCTGACCCTGCCAGGCAGCCAAGGCCAGTATTTTGGGGTTAGTGTAGAGTTACCTGGTCTGCACCACTGCTGAGAATTGTCAATTTGACCAGGTTTCCAGCAGGAACCCCAGAACTCCCTGCGGAAGGAGGCTGGGAGAGGGATGTGGCACTGCAGCAGGAGGGGACAGTAGTGCTCACTGCCCTGGGCAGCATGCAGGAGTCTTGCACCCTGTTTGGGTGGAAAAATGCACCTCTGGTGCAGTGGGAAAGGACAAAGACATAACTGACCAGAAGTCTTTGCTGTGCCACCCTGTGGGTGACTGCAGTGCCCAGTGTTGCCCGTGACACGACCCCTTTAGGGTGGTGTTTTAGGTGACAGCAGTCATGAATTATGGGTTTATGTATGTAGCTTTGGTAAAAAATCATTTTCCCCTAGTCTTTATTTATCAGACCTGCTAAAGAAATACGTGGTAGTTAGATTTGGCTATCCTAATTCTGTTAAAACAATTGCATTGAGATGCAGTGCCACGTTAAGCTGTAAGCTCAGGACTGGCACCTGGCAAGTCCTGGATTCTCATCTTTGGGTGCTGTTTTGGGTCTAACTACAGTGAATGAGAATAATCAGAATTTGTCTGTGTGTTACAGAAGGAAATCACTGCTGCCTTGCAAATGCAAGGGATATATTTGTGTGGCACAGCACCTTGAAGCAGTGAACACTGCACACAAAAAAGATCTTGTCTAGGGGAGATGTACACCGTGGATACTACATGAGCTGTTCACATTGTACTTGGTTGAAGTGAAGTGCTTCAGGGTCTCACTGACCTGCTCCCCTGAGAAACCCTTCAGAACAGCCCCACACGTCTCTGGGTTTTTCTTGGAGATGTTGAGTCTGAAATAATGCTTTGGTGCTGCTGGCAGCAGTTTAAGCAGGTCACTGAAGCTGAGTGGTGGAATAAGAGCTGTGCTCAGGTAAAGGCCACTTGCAGAGGAGCTGGTTTCCAGGCTGCAGACTTAGTCAGCCTTGCTTTGAGAGCCAGGACCTTCCTCCTTCTGGACTCGGTCACAGGGTCACCTCATCTTCCTCTCTAGAGCAGAGGAGTTTGTATGTGGAGTTGCCTGGTGACATTTCCAGCAGATCCCAGTTGGTGTTGGGACAGCAGCTGGGGACCATCAGCACCTGTTTAATGATCCATTTAATGGAGGATAGCTCTTGCAGTGTTTTCTCCAAAGGTTGATGTTCGTGGTATTTTTTGTTTGCCCGAGGTCTTTTGAGTTGTTCTTTGTAATTGTGAAGGTTAGAAGTTTGCTGCTGCAAGCATTAGGGTTATGGTTATGTTTCTGTTGCAGTAAGAGCTGTGCTCAGGGCAGAGGCCCTTCCTTAGTGCCTCTGGTCCTTCTGAGCCTGGTTGGTGGTTTTCTTGTGACAGCTGAACAGGGCTGGGACATGAGAACGTGTGCTGAGGTACCTGTAAGTAGGCAGTGGAAAGTGCCCAGCAGCCAAATGTTTGTCCATAACCAGGATAAACTCATGTTGTGAGCAGAGGCTTCCAGGTAGCTTATTTCCTAAGGCTGGTTTAGAACTGTGAGTGTTGTACCTGAGCTTATTTCCAGATCTGCACAGCCCTGTTGAGACCACCCCACCTAATCCCCTTATTGCTGTCCAACAGGAGCATGTTGAATTTGGTGGGGTCTGTAGGAGACCAGCACTTCAGAAAATCACTGCAGTCCATTTCCTGTTGGAGGAGTGGGCATGTGTAAGCACTGTGGTGTGGGAGGGTGAGCCCAGCTTCATGACTTGTAAGTGGTTTTGTGGTGCATAGGATAGTACATGTGATGGCCCCACATTTACCCCCAGTGCCCAGGTGCTGTGTCTGCTTTGGGAGCAGGAGCAAGTTACCTTTGTGTATCACAGCAGTAATATGGAGAGCACCAAAAAATCCCACAAAAGGAAAAAAAACGAGCAGGATGTCCTGTTCACATGTGTAGAAGGCAGTGCAAGTCCACTAGCTGCCTAGGCTTCAGTGTAATAGAGATATGGATTTAAGGTATTAATCCTAATACACTTCAGCAGCTGCTTGCTCTGCCTTTGTTGAGAGCTTGGCAGAGTGGCTGTCAACACTTCAGCATCCCCCTGCCTCTCTTTTGAAGACTTGCTGTGGCCATAGGAGTTATGAGCACAGTTTTTGTGGAGATGCTGGAGAACATAGTGGGTGGCTGGTGATGGCTGTGCTTGAGGGTTGGATCTCCTTGGGAAAGGAGATTCTGGGGTCCCCTCCACAGGAGTGAGGTTGTGTCAGCCTAGAACCTGGAGCCTGGTGTGACACCCAGTCGTGGGCCTCAGGCCATGGAGCTGCTGTTTGCTGGCCACTGTGCCATCCCCTACCATGTGCTCATTAGTTGCTACACAAATCCGTGGAGTTGTGCTGGGAGGGTGGCAAGTGGCAGTGCAGAGATGGGGACAGGAACTGCAAAAGGAGATTTTACCCAGTCCCATTACCAGGGCTGGTGTGTTTTAAAACTGCAGTTTGAGCTGGAAATCCTGCAGCATCTCCTCACTAACATCAACCTGGAATTTATCTGGCTGTCTGCCATGTGCTAAATAAACCCCAAGCCATGTTGGAGGCTCCTTCTACCCCCTTGAATCCCAGCCCCTTTCTGGGAGGAACCCATAGGCCAGATTTTCTTCTGTGGAGGTTTTTAAGCGACCACTTTTGGAGCCCCTTGAAACTAGATACGAATGGGAATTCCTGCAAGGCCTCTCTAGCGTTGCTGGCTGCGACATCCTGGAGTGAAAACGTGGCTTGGATTGAGGATTGGTTGGTTGGTAAATTAGTACAAACCCAGCTAATACAGTCTGCTAACGAGCAGTGAAGAGGTTTGGGTAGGCAAGAGATCTCACTGTTCCATACAGCGAGATGGAGGTCTGCACCTCTGCTGTGTTCTGGTGGTGTCTGGAAGAAAATCTGAGTTGTCTGGTGTAGTCTGACTTCAGGCTTGTTCTTGTACTTTCACCTTCCTGCTTTCGTGGGTGTTTTAGGATTCTCAAATTCTGTGCTCAAGTGATGCCTTTTTATCACTCTCGTCTTTGCAGTGTCCTGGCACTTAAGCTGTTGTCCTCAGAATTAGGACTTGGCTCGTATTACTGTGGCAGAAGCAGGAGTTGTCTTTCAGCTGGAAAAGTACAGAGTTTGATTTTTCCTTGAAAGCATTTAAAAACAGCATTCTCACGGTGTCTTAGCTGTTGTTTGCCTCAAACTTAATCATGTTGCTTCCCAGTAGGAAGGAGTCAGGTGCTCACACAGAATCTTCCATGTGCTGTTGTCCAGGGGGAGCTGCCAAGGTTGTTGTGCATGTTTTGGTTTAACATGTTCCTGCTGATATCCAGCCTTTGGTTCGTGTCTCGCCTCCCTTCCTAGCTGAAGGAGACTCTAATAGAATGGAGGAGTGATTCATGCTGAGGAAGAAAATTATCTCTTATCTAGGTTGCCTCTAAGCCAGTCCTGCCAGAGCCGACTTTATCCTTGAGAGGCTGGAAAGTTGGTGTAGAAGGTAAATATTTATCCTTTAGAGTGTCTGACATTGATCTGCAATCCAGGCGGCTGCTGCGGTTGCGGATGGGAAGGAAGCTGTGCCCGTCCGTGTTCACGCAGCGCCCTGAGATTCAGCCTGTGCACGGAACTAAATCTGTTCGCGAGGAGTGGAATTAAAAACTTTGCACAAATCTCTGCAGCCTCATGGACTAAGTAGTGTTTTCTCCCACCTCAGTAATGATAGTCTGTAGGAGAGGGAGCTTAAGGGGTATAGCTGCTGACTTCCTCACTCTCCCAGCGCTGAGATTCCTGGGATGGAGGCTGTTAAAATATCAGCACTTCTCTGCAGCTTAGAGAAAGTCCCTGGAGCTTTGCTAAGTCAGCTGAGAGGAAGATCAAACGCACTTCAGTGTGGCTTCTCTTCAGGGTTGTAGAGCAGGGCACTTGAAGAAGCTCTGGTACAACCAAGTGCAGTGTTTCCACGTCTTTTCTTTTAAAAACTCTGGTGGAATTTCTCCATGGCTCCTTACAGCCAAGCTGCTCCTGACTTGGTGATTGCCCAGAATTCAACAGGAACAGAAAGTGAAACTGGGTGGTCTGTTGGTCATATGCTGAGATGTGCAGAAAATTGAAGAGTTGTATAAATGCTAAACCAGGTGGACTTTGCGGTCGTGTTGTTATCATCTTTATGGAGAAAGCTGTCATGGGTCAGTATGAGCCAAGCCAATTCTTGCATAATTAGCCCCATACAATTACATGGTATTTAGTGATGTTTGGCTTGAGCTGTAAGTTCTTGTGTATAACAAGGGAGTTTTTGATGAGAACACGAAATTTGGATGTCCAGAGTGAATATGTTGCAGTTAACCTAATCATTGCAAATCTTTTCATGCTCCTTTAGTTTCTGTCTTAAAGGTCATTGAAATCTAGACCTGGGATGCCCTTTTTAGCCTTTGCACATCATCAGTTGGTGTTCTATTTTTGAGCACTTGCTAGTGTTGGATAGGAGGGGAGCTACCTTGGAAGGGTTTTGTAGCATTTGTGTTTTATTTCCTACTTTATCGCTTGGCAGTAGTTCATACTCTCCTGATTTTTTAGGGATATGACTGGGGGCTTGAGCCATTTGCTGAGTGTTTCTCTGCTGTACCTAACCACCAAATCACTTCTGCTGCTTCTTGGATTCAGCAGAGGAAGTCCTTCTGGGTAGGAAGCACAAATCTGAGCACAAATCTAAGATATCTCTAGCCCAGAGCTCAGCATTGGCACAGATCACCAATTGGCCTAAGCCAAGCACCGTACTTGGGACTTGATCTTATGTTGAAAGTGTCTTCTCCTGTTGAAATGGACTTGCTGTGGCTTTGGGACCTCTCATTTGTGTCCTGGCTTCTGTATCTTTCTACAGCACATCCTGTCTTGTAAAAACGATGGAACTCCTTTACGTCTAGGAGCGACCATACGCATCCGCTGAGCGTTACCTGTGTATCACTCCAATAACACCATTCAGTTTTCCCCACAGAGCTCAGCAGGGAGCCGGGATATGCAGCTGACCCCGTGTTGTGTGTGTTTCTCTTGCAGAACAGGGCAGTGGGGCGGCCCAAGGGGAAGCTGGGCGCTGCCTCTGCGGTGAAGCTCGCGGCCAACCGGAGCACGGCGGGCGCGCGGCGGCGGAGGACGCGATGCCGCAAGTGCGAGGCGTGTCTGCGGACAGAGTGCGGCGAGTGCCACTTCTGCAAGGACATGAAGAAGTTTGGGGGGCCCGGCAGGATGAAGCAGTCCTGCATCATGAGGCAGTGCATAGCTGTAAGTGTGCCTGGGCCTGCAGCTCGTCTGCAGAGTCCTTTCCTCCTGCCCTGTCTCCTGGGTGGCCAGGTGTGGGGTTGGGAGCTCTGCTCTGAGTAGTCTCTAAAATGCATCAGACAGAAGTGTGTAATTCCTGCCCTCCCAGATCAAATCTCTTCTTTCCCAGTGCTTCTCATCCTCCCCGAATCTTAAACCAGAATGCCACTAAAACTTAACAGGACAGCTTTTCCTTTTAGCAATATAGAAGTGGAGATTGTCAGTACATCAAAAATCAGCGCTCAAATCACCCTCAAACTCTGGGATTTGGGGGAAAAGGGGGAAGAGTGAGAAGTCCTGATTCAAGGGATGAAGAGGTGTTTGGTTTGAATGTTGGACTTTCCTGAGAAAAGCTGCCCTACAATCATCTTTGCCATCTTACCCACATAAATTAGGATGTGAGAAATGCTTGACTGGCAGCCTCCAAGATTTTGGTGTTGACAACCCCAGCCCCAGGCTCCCCAAGATCTGAATTTCAATTTGTTTGCTGTTACTTAGGCATAGAGCAGAGGGTCTGATCTGGAAGAGGCAGAGAGCCATCAATCCAGGGTCTTGTCTTCCTCAGGGACTGGAAATGGCTGTCAGGGAAAGAGCAGCAGAACAGGGCAAGCAGGCAGTCAGTTTCCTGGGCTCCTGTGATACATTACTTAGGAGCTTCTTGAGTCACAAGTGATAGCTTTCAATTTAACAAATATTGACAGATTAATCTTCCATTAAGTTGTTCAAGCAGCTTTTGAATCTGTAGCTGCCATGCTGACTTGTGGAGCTTCTCCTCAGGTCTCATGTCTGCAGTAACTCTGTTCAAGGCCAGAAAACAGCTTTAGTTTTTAATTCTTTAGAAGATCTTGTTTGTGCTGTTGTTATGGGTTTGGTTTTCTTTTGTTGTTGTTTTTTTCAGGAAAGGAATGTTGTTTATTCATAACTGAAATATCACCCTATCTATACTGATTTCTCTCATTACAGTTCCCTTCACTTAGTATTTGGGGTTTTTCTTTTAATTCTTAGAAGATGACCAAAGTGGAGGGATTAAATGACGCTGATAAAAAACTGATAAGCACTTAAGGTTTCCAGTAGTGGCTCCTGATAGCTCACTCCATGTCCTGTGCCAAGCTCTGCACTGTTCCTGACACACAGGATTGGGTTCAGCTCTGCTGGATCTTTCAGTAAAGTACACGGAATATCCACCTTTCTGCAGAGTGCTTTTGCAGCTCAAGTGTCTTTTCTTTGAACACTTGATTTCCTGGAGTGTGGCATGAATTGAACAGCATGGATGAAGAATTTATTATTCTCCAGGGGCAAGAAATAGTGAAATCATGCTGCCTTTTTAGTGGAAGGATTAAATTAGGGCTGCAGTGTGCTTTCTCATCCTCACTGATGAAGGAAACTTTCATACTAAGCTGTTTCACTGTCTGTAACACAGGTGGAGCCTTTTGGAGATGATCTGGGTTCTCTTCTAGCTGAGTGTAGTCATCCTCTGTCTTCAGTGAAGATTTATTTATCTTCTTGGTGCCTAGAGTTTTACTTTCAGTTAGGACAGAGGTAGCCAGGGGTCTCTCATTACTTGTCCCACCCTTACATGCACTGACAGTGACTTCTCTGCACTTTCTAGGTTGGTGCAAGTATCAGGGAGATTATTACAAATTCTTAAAGCAGCAAAGGCCCAGAAAATTAAAGAATTGAAGTGTTGTAACTTCCAAGGTGCTTTACATTTCTATAAGCAATCCTATTGGCTTTGCTCTTGTTCTCTGACAATTCAGCAGTAATATGTTGTGGTACCTATCCAGCAGCTTCCAGCCAAAAAAACCCTGCAAGATGCTGAAGCTGTGTGGAAGTAATGATCCCTACAGTTCTGGGATTGTGTTTGCCCTGGTTAATAACATTGACAATATTAACTAGACAGACTTTCATTAAGCTCAGAAGCCTTCAGAGAGCCCATGGTACTGCTGTTCAGAGAGCAGGAACCTCCTCTGCATCACCAGTTCCATCAGGAAGGGAAGCAGGAGTGCCTGGGACCCTACTGCATGGAATGGGTCTGAGAGGACACCTTGTGACAGCACAGCTGCTGTTCCAGCCCCTCAGTGGGACAGAGGCAGTGGTGGCACAGGGGAGATTGCCTGGACACCCTTGCTCACAGCAAGAAAAACTGAACTGCTGTTTGCAAAATGCTCTGTGCTCTAGTGGCTCACTACAGCTGGGCTTTCCCTGCCTGAAACCTGCTGAAGGATGTGCTGCTGATGCCAAAATTTGGGTTGGTGTGCAGGTGTTCTCTTAGGGATTGATTCACTCCATCCACAGAGATCCTTGCTGGGAAAAGCCCCATTTCTGCCCCTGGCTGTGCCATAGTTAAGGACTGGCAGCCTAATCAATTGCACTTCCCTTTGTGGGCAGCTTAGGATCTTCCTTTTCTTTTTTGTAATGAGGTTTATACCTTATTGCTGCAAACCAGGATTTTGTTAATCATTACCAAAAAGATGGCTTTTTAGTTAGAGTGGCATTCAGTGCTTTGACATGGGTGACAGGTATGTGAGATGCTGCAGTTCCCTTTCTGCCTCAGCAAAAGAAAAAAATCTGTGTGATCTCACTTGTGACACTTGCAGGAGAATATCCTCTTTCTAAGTAAGCAGAGCTTTTTGCAGTGCTCAGGTTGGGAGCAGGGCCCTGAATAATGGACTGCCAGTCAGGAAAAGGTCTGATCTTGGTTCTGTTCTGGGCTTGCTATGAGACCTGGATCAGGTCCCATAACATCTGTCTGCCCTGCCTGTAAAATAGGGGAGCTGCCAAATTGCTACTCAGATTGTGAAGCCTAATGGATGTGAATAGTGATGTTCTAGGTTGCTTCTTTCTCCCTCCCATTGTACACTGGTGAAGTGACTTGCATGCCAATGTCTGTGTCAGCTCACAGATTCAAGGAACCCACCAAAAATGCATTTTCATCCATCCCAGTAATGCTCCCTGAACCTGTATTGCTACAGGGAGGGCACTTTGGTGAAACGTGTCCTGTGGAGCTTGGTCTGGTACCCAGCCCTCGTTTGTTAGCAGGTTTTTTTTGCCTCATGTCAATTTGCACAATTAATCCCCATTTGTCTCCTCTTTGAAATGAGGATACTGTAAATGCACATTGAGCTCTCGTGTTCCCGTGTCTGCCGTGTCTTGACCAGTTCTTTCTGCTCCATAAACAGCCAGTGCTGCCTCATACTGCTGTGTGTCTGGTGTGTGGAGAAGCTGGGAAAGAGGACACTGTGGAAGAGGAGGAGAGCAAGTTTAATCTCATGCTAATGGAATGCTCCATTTGTAATGAAATCATACACCCAGGATGCCTTAAGGTGAGTACAAGGATGTGATACATGTTGGAAACAGAAGCTGAATTAGTTATCACCTTAATGTAAAAGTGGTGCACAGAAATTGGGAAGCTTTTAGGCTTTAGTCTTTGGACAGATGAGTAAGAGAGCAGAGAGCTGGTGTGAGGAGCAGGGTGAGACCTGTGGCATGCACGGCCCTGACCAGCAGGCAGGGTCCTTGATGTACCAGGATTCCCTGGGAGCAGGGACCCTGGCTTTGGACATCCCTGAGTGTGTGTGCATACAAAGATCTTGTGGGTTTGTTTCCTTCTTTTTGTCCCCCTGTTTAAGGAAGTCAGGTGGTTGAGTTGGGATGGGGAAGGCAGAGCAATCTGTCTGTACTTCAGGGTGAGATATTCCCAAGTCCATTGTCAGTAGCTTCTTCCTGAGTCCCACAAAGTACAGATGAGCAGCTGGCTGCTCATGTAGGTCCAGACACAGATGTGCCTTAGGGTGGCAGCTGGCTCTGAAGATGTTAGGAGCAAATGTTGGAGCAGGAGTGCAGCTCTGGAGAAGAGCCTGAGCGAGTGTCAGGCTGCAGGAGTGCTCACCCTTGGCTGACTTGAGTCCTGTGAGCAGCTGTATTCTTTGCTGGTAACAAAAGTGTCATTTTGGGCATATCTTCCTGCACCAGCATTTAGAAGCTGCCTTTCTCCAGAGCTGGTTTCTTTCAGCTGATCAGCCATTTCCTGTTGCTGCTTTGTTTATGGTTAAAGTGATTTGGCAAAGCAAATGTGTTCTGACACACCATGCCCCAGAAAGCAGCGTTTGGGCCCTGCTGGGATGTCTGGGAGGAGAGGAGTTCCTTATGCAGGCCTGGGGTGAAGCTCTCCTGGCCTTTCATTTCTCCTGAGCTGTACGTGGTCCTGCACCAGGCTCGGCACTGTCATTTATTAGAGCAGAATGTGGGGAGCTGGCAAACCAGAGCTCTGCCTTCTCCCTGATTCATGGAGCTGGTGCTCAGTTCCTGCCACAGATGGGCTCTGAAAAGGAGCTTTGCTTGTTTGGCTTGGCTTAAAACAAAACTTTGGGGGCTGATGAAGCAGAGGAAGGAGCTGCTCATTTTCAGAGGTACCTTAATTTTGGCTGCTTTGCTGTTCCAACCCTTGCTGGAAGTGCCTTGTGTACCCCCATCTCTGCCTTTGCAGTGTCAGTGGCACCTCAGGGCTGAGTTCAGAGGACAGTTGTTGTCTAGTGGCAGCTCAGGTATGATTTCCTCTCCCCATGCTGCATTTGGGACTAGTACAGGATGTGGGTCAGATCTGTGAAGTCAGGCAGGTGCTGTTTGTTCTCTTACACATGCATGGTGTTCTGAGTGTGCTTTTGGTAACTAGCAACAGCATTGCTTTGGGTGTTCCTGGCAATTAAACACTGGGAGATTTACTGTGTGCCTTGTGTGTCTTGTATTTTGATTTCTCAGTGCTTCTGCTGAGCTGAAATGGTGGGTAAATGGTCACTGGTGCTCTTTATTTCCTGAGGCAAAAGAGCACTGGTAGAATTTCAGAATCATCTTGGAAGGTGAGATGAGGCTGCTCAGGGGAGCAGCTAAAGGACAATGGAGCCTCTTCCTTGGATCCTTCCTTGCTCTTTATTCCCAAGCTCCATGGTTTCCTGCAAGACAGAAACCTCTTGCCATGTTTACATGTTGCTCAAGCCCTGGAGCCCTGAGGATGGAGCCCATAAATAGCCTTTGATGCAGCCCCAGCCCCAGGGCAGCTGCTTCCGCTGCCCACGAGGGAAAGTCCCTTCCTGTCCCACTTGGGAAACAGCACCATGTGAACTGCTGGTCATCTCCAGCCAAATGTCTGCCAAATTGGAGGAGACTGGAATGAACTGGATCAGGGAAGGGCAGATATCCTTTCCTGGCTTATTCCCATGTGGAGTGAATTCCCTCCCAGAGCTTGTGGAGTAGTTTGGTGCATGCAGGGGGTGATTTATTCTCCAGGGCAGGTTGGTTGTGGTTTGAAGTCCATCCTCTTCCAGCTCCCTGATTAGGCTGTGCATGTTCTGGGGGTTTTTCTCCATGGAACAGCAGTGCCAGAGGGACTTCTCTGAGGAGTTAAATTAGGGGTGGCTCAGGTGTATCTGTGCCCTGGCACACTGAGCCTTGAGGGGCTTCTGTGGGGGCCCTGGGTACCAGAGCACCTGCAGTGCTGGTGTTGAAGCTGTGCTGGGGACAGCCAAGGACGTCCCATGTGCTCAGAAGTGTCACAGGAGCTTCCTGACATCCTTCTTTCCTTGAAAATACCACACCAACACAAATGCTTGTTTTGCTGAACGGGTTTCTTATGAAAATGATCTTGGTGAGAGTTTTGCAAGCACAGCGCTGCTTCCAGAGGGAGCTCATGAGATTTGGGATGAGCACTGCCTTTCATTGTTACACAGTGTTTGAGTTGAACCAAGAGTGGTGAAATTTTCTTCCTTCATCTCAAATTGCTGGCATTGCTGGCTAGCATGTCTGAGTGCAGCATCTGATGCTGTTTCCTTAGGGAGAAGGGAACTTTCTCCACTAGGAGCCTGTACTTTCCCATCTCAGCTGAATGTAGTGCTAACAATAAAAATGAATATTTAGGTGCCTTGTCAAAGCAGCAAGGATACAAAGGCCTTTTCCAGCACAGCTTCAGCCCAGGTGTGTCTCACTGCCTGTCTCAGTCTGGGCACTGCCAGAATTCAGAATTCATCTCCCTCAGGGATGCCAGATCAGCATCCTGGGGTCTCCACATCCCTCCCAGGTGGAGTCCCCAGCAGAGGTCTCGTGTTCAGATGTGAGTTGCTGACCTGGTGCTGCAGGTAGGTTTCTGTGACGCCTCACGCTGTGCCTCAGACACCCACCTGCTGTTTGCAGCAAACACTCACAACTGGCTCCCACCCAGCCTGAAAGGCTTGGGACAGATTCAGTGGCAGGTTTGTGTGTGTCTAATTAGTTTGCTTACAGTTCCTCACATCTGTTCAGTTCCTTAAACTTCACAGAAGGGACAGAGCTGTAATGCTTTCCCTTCAGCAGCACTTGTTCTATATTCAGTGCGGGAAATAACTTGTTCCCAACTTGGGCTTGGGCCAGGAATTGTTCCCCTGAGGCAGAGATGTATACAACAACTCCTGGAGTATCTTACACCTACCATGGGAAAGAAGGTTCAAAGGCACACAGTTGTGATAAAACCAGTATTTAAATTCTGCCCACTTCATTTACTTATTTATTAACTTCAGGAGTCTTGCTGAGAGACTGACATGTCATCACTCTCACTGGATGGTGAAACTAGAATGGCTGCTGTCTGGCTCAGGGACTTGAGGAAACAGTTCCTACATCCAAGGGCTTGCTCCTGCACAGCCAGTGCCTTTTCCCTGCACTGGGAGGAGAGGAGGAAATGTTTCAGAAACATGAAAAATCTGCAGATCCCTGCCCGTGCTTGTTCCTGTCTCCTGCAGCCACACTGCTGCTGCCAGTGCCCAGCTGTTAGTCTGGACAGCAGCATGTTTTTGTCGTCTACAATAGTAATAAATCAATAGTTTCCTTCTTTTTTCTCCAAGTTTTTTTTATTTCTGAATATATAACAAAACCCTTAAATGGGAATGTGCCGTCAGTGATTGTGTTTATGTGGAGGGTGTATCTTAGCTCTGCTTTTCATTCACAGAAATGTCTTTTCTGAAATGCTTGTTCCCTGTTTGGAAAGCACTCCAGGCTCCTGTGTCAAAATCCAGAAATGAGGAGCATTCCAGCTGTGTAGGGCAGGATTGTGCTCTTGCTGGAGTGTAACACTGAGCATAAAAGTTTCTTTCAGAAAGCAAAATGTCAGTGGTGGAGGTAGTGAAGTCATCAGCCTTTTTCTCTCCCTTACCCTGACTGATGCTCTGGGGGTGTGAGAAACCCTGGAAATGGCTCCATGTGTCCAGTCCTGTGGACAAACGTGCCTGTTCTGAGCTGCCTTGGCAGCCTCCATCCCCACTGGCACATGGGCTGAAGGGCTGCAGCCTGGGACTGCTAGTTCTGATCCTGAAAGAAAAGTATTTTAAGGAACACTTGATTACAGTGCAGGGTGCTGTGCTTGCTAAAAATGCCCCTGGGATTAATGTATGTGAGAACATGGATGGGAGAGCCCTGCCTGTGCAGGGATCAGGCTCCTCTCTGGGGGGGACACAGGACTGGGCTCTGCAAACCTGGTGAGTGGGAGGGTGTTTGGACATGGTGCAATGGCAGCCCTGGGTCTGGGGGGTCGCTTGGTCTCTCAGAGTGTTTTCTGTTGTTCTAAGAGCAGAATGTGTGAATTGGGATTGTTACTGACCTGAGCTGAGCCCTGTGTCAGATGTGTTTGGCCAGCATCCCTTCCTCCCCAAGGGGTGGCTCTGCAGCACCCAGGCCTTGCTCAGCACTGGCAGGACGGTGCCTCTGCTGCCCTGGGAGGGCTGCAGTCCATCCCAGAAAACCTGGAGCTGTACAGTGTGCCTTGGGATGATCATCACCTCCCTGCAGGCTCGTGCAGCACAGTTGTGAATGGCTGTGTGTGTCTCCCACAGGTGAAGGAATCGGATGGTGTGGTGAACGATGAGCTGCCCAACTGCTGGGAGTGTCCAAAGTGCAACCACGCAGGGAAAACTGGAAAAGTGAGTTTAATGGGAATAAGTGGTGCTGGGATGAGATACAAAAGCTTAAGCATTCCCTCTGGTTGTAGATAGACTTGAGCCCAATACCAGCTTTTGGTTTTGTGCTCAGTTCAGGTTTTGTTCTTAATTACCCATGGTGGGGTGTTGGAATGAGGTGATCTTTAGGGTCCCTACCAACCCAGACCATTCCAGGGTTGGATGGTTCATTCCATGATGATTCTGTGAGTTGAAGGAGACAAGCTCACAGCTTTCTGTTCTTCAGTAATTTTTGTATACTTGTACCAACACTTCACCCAGCACCTGGGGAACATTCAGGTTAGTTCTGTGCTCTGCTGCACGTTAATTTTGACAACGAAAATTCCTGAAATTAAAAATTCACAAGCAATTATGCAAAACCTGGAGTGTCTCTTGGAATTAGCGAAACATTATTTCCTTGCAGACCGAGACAGACACTTGCAAGTGTGTAGTTAGAAAACTAACCCTCAGGAAAATTAAAACTTTTAACTCCTTACTAATCATTTTATGAGTTAAAAAGTGACCAACTCACCAGCGTTGGAGTGCTGGTGGCAGCCTAAAGATGCATAAGGTATAAAGTTGGTTTGTGTTTTGTGTCTCTCTGGCGTACAAGCAAAAGCGCGGACCAGGATTTAAATACGCCTCAAACCTCCCGGGCTCGTTGCTGAAGGAGCAGAAAATCAACAGAGACAACAAGGAAGTGCCAGATGCTGCCAAAAGGAAAGGGGACTGCGAGGAGACTCCCAGGCGGAAGTCGGAGGAACATTCCAAAAAGGCTCCAGTGGACTCCATCCTGAGGAGAAAGTCTGACGAGGTGCATCTGTGGAGGAAACGGAAATTCGAGAAATCCCAGGAACCCACCATGAGAAAGCGGGTAAGGCACAGCCCCTGCTCCTGGGCTGGCTGGGGCTGCTGTCTCTGCTCTCCTGCCTGGAGCTCAGCCCCAAATCCCACATGGTTCCCAGAGGAACTGTGATGTTTCACCGTTCTGGTAAAAGCTGCTGGTCTAACAGGGCAGTGGCATGAACAGGGACACTCGGGTTGATGTTCAGAGGCCAAAAGCACTGAGCTGTGACTGTTGTTTTATTCAAGATACTGAAAAACCCACTTTAACAGAAAAGTCTCTACAAGGTGCTCAGAGTAGGAACAAGGTGAAAATCAATTTTTCATGGAAGCTTTTTCAGGTCTCTCCACGTGGTGGCGCCTGGCAGCTGTTTTGGGGCTGATTTGGGGCTGTGCCACCCTGGGAAGCCTCTGGAAAGGATACCTTGGGGTGTCCCTGCTGCTCCCTGCAGTTGTGTAGACAACCTGGCCCTGAACATGACAGTCAGGGCTCTCAGGCCAGGCAGGGACACTCTGGATTTTCATTCAGATTCCAAAATGTGGTACTTGGGATCTGCAGAAATGGTGGTTTGCAGAGGCAGAAATGAAGGCTCAAATTTACTGTGTCTCATGACTTGAGTGGCTGATGGCTGTAAAATCAGAATCAGTGGCTGGACTGGTGTTGCTTGTGAAGCTCCCAGGGGTGGGAGTCAGTCAGTCCTGCAAGGCTGGGCAGTGGGAAGGCTGCAGGATGGCAAACGTAGGGATGTGGGCTGCTTTGGTGGAGAGAGAGCAAAATCCAGAGTAGCAGTTCATGCACAGCTGGCCATGCTTTCCTTCTCCCATCCCTTTGGACTCCCCCAGTGAGGAAGGCACTGTGGGTCACCACATTACCACACTACACAGCAAATGTGTTTGGGCTTTTTCTTCCTTTCAACAGCTAAAAGTTGGAGAAGAAAACAAATTTTATTCCACTTACATCTTGAAATTACAGAATCTCTCTCTAATGGAAACCTCTTAACTCCAGGATAGTTCAGCTGCACCGTCTGGGTTTATATTTTCTTTTCTGGTGTCCTGTATTAAAATACAGCAGCCAGTTGTGTTTTGATGACCCAGGGAATAAAAATGTGTTTCAGTACTGATGCTTGGCCCTCCCTGTGTGGTTGAACATTGCCCCTGTCACACAGCACATCCTGCAGTCCCTGCTGCCCCCAGGGAGTCAGGGATGTCCTGGCACACTGCTGCCCTCTCACAGCCTGTCATGGTCACAGAATTCCAGTGCAGCCATCAGTGCCCTGCGTGAGGGGTGCTGTGATCTGCACTGGGCTGGTGCAGTAATGTTTTTATTCTAACCTGTCATTAACTTATTGTGACTTCTCCCTTTATAATATGTTAATTTAAAGGCAGGGTGATCAGCTTTCTCTGCTGTGCACCGCGGGCTGAAACTTGGGCACACAACCACTGCCTTGATCCAATTAGTTTATTGGGAAAGCAACAGCACGGGCCCTTTGACACAACAAGTGTGCTCACAGCAGTTCCCTCTCCTTGCCAGTCCAGATCTCCTTATTAGAGCTATTTAATTTTAACAGCTGGTGACTTCTTTCTTGCTTGTGGTGATCAGATTAGGCTTGAAGCCTTCCCGGGCCTTGGTTTGTGTCTCTCACAGCCGGGTGAATCAGAGGGGGTGGATGAGTGGGAGCGAGTGCAGAGCAGATTGTTGGGAGCAGGGACTGGGGCAGGAGGAAGGTGCAGTCCTGGGGTGTCACATTCCCTGTTCTGCAGGCATTGGAGGGATGGCCAGGGTTTGGCTGGGTGAAAAGGAGCATCTAAAGGAGGCTGTGGGTGTCCTGCAGCCAGGATGGCAGCTGCAGTTCCAGAGGTTTTGGGAATGACCCTTCTGGCCATGGCATGAGGGCACTTGGGCAGTGTTTGATGTGGGTGCTCAGTGGATGTGGCCAGAGCCTGAGTTCTTGTTGCCCCCTGGGGACAAAGCTGTCCATGGTGTGCTGCTGATCTTGTGTGTGTAAATGATCCACTGGGAGATGGGCGAGGCCCTGGAATGCGCAGGAAGGTACCCGGTGAATCACCCATTTATCACTCCTGGAGTCCAGTCCAATAGCTGGACTCCTCATCCCTGCTGGCTCTTGAACTCGGTACCTTTGGCTGGTGGCTGTGCCCAGTGCTGGCATGGGTGGGGCTGGGTGCTGGGATGGTGTGGGTATGGGTGGGGCTGGGTGCTGGCAGGGGCCCAGCCCCAGGCAGGGCTCCTGTGTGGAGCATCCACATGGGAAGCGGTGCTGAGCTCGGCCTCGCCCCCACAGCCAGCCCTTGTCTCTCCGTTGCAGCGGCGATCGTGGAAGGCCCCGGATGACAGAACTGCCATGATCAAACCCCTGCGGCGCCTCAAGCAGGAGCCCGAGGATGAGCTGCCAGAAGCACCCCCCAGGTCCAAGGACAGCGACCAGTCTCGGTCCAGCTCACCCACAGCAGGGCCCAGCACGGAGGGCGCCGAGCCCAGGGACAAGAAGAAGTTCAAGATGAGGAGGAAAAGGCGGCTTCCCAATAAGGAACTGAGCAAGGAGCTCAGCAAAGAGCTTAACCAGGAGATCCAAAAAACCGAGAACAGCCTTGCCAATGAGAACCACCAACCCATCAAATCTGAACCGGAGAGCGAGAACGAGGAGCCCAAGCGTGCGTTGAACAACAGCGAGAGACTCCATAGGTTCAGCAAAGGGTTGAACGGGACTCCCCGGGAGCTGAGGCACCACCAGCTCATGCCCGGCCTGCGCAGCACCCCCCGGGGCATCGCCCGGCCCCCGCCCTCGCTGTCGCCCCCCAAGTGCATCCAGATGGAGCGGCACGTTATCCGGCCTCCTCCCATCAGCCCCCCTCCGGACTCGCTCCCCCTGGATGACGGGGCAGCCCACGTGATGCAGAGGGAAGTGTGGATGGCTGTCTTTAGCTACCTCAGTCATAGAGACTTGTGCATCTGTATGAGAGTTTGCAAGACCTGGAACAGATGGTAAGGAGGGCGGGACACGAGGTGTGGCGGGATGGGCACGGAAGGGCAGCGGGTGATGGAGGCACCGGTGTCTCCTGGGAGAGGGGTGTGGGCTGTCCCCACACCTCTGCTGAGCCCAGGCAGAAGGGGTGACCAGGAGAAGTGGCAGGGCTCACGTTGCTGTCTCAGAAACAGCAGTTCCCAGCATTTCTGATGGAGCTGTGTGTGTCAGCCTCGGCGTCAGCCTGCCGGGCTCCGCAGCAGCCTCTGCTGGAGTCAGACACCACTGTGTTCCTGCTGCTGGAACAGCCAGCCTGGCTCAGCCTTGGTGTCATCCTGCCCCAGGACTTCCTGACTGCCAGCATTTGTGCAGTTCAGCTATTAAATACCTACTGAGATAGTGAGGATCCCACCGTGTGCTCCTCACAAGGGCTGTGCTGATTGTCTCCCTGTGGAGGGGACGTGGAGAGGCAGCCTGTTCCCTGTGCCAGCAGAGCACGTTCTGGAGGAATCTTTTGTTGATGGTGTTTGCTCACAGCGTGTCCCTTGTGCTCTGGTACCGTGTGGCCCTGACACAGCTGTGGCTGCACAGCAGCAGCAGCTTTAGTGCAGATTTATGGCTTTCAGTGACCCGCTCAGTGAAGCCTTGTGGCTCTGGTGACTCCTGTCCTGGGTTCCTGCTGTGCCCAAGGACAGACAGACAGAACAGGCTCCTTCCCAGCACAGCCTGCTAACAAAACATGCACGAAGTAGAGAGGCTGATAATTCAGTGTGAGGTGATGTGTGTGGAGTGTCTCCTCTGTGGGCTGCTTGGTGAAAGCACTGAAACCTGCCAAATGCATTTCTCTACTTAAATACAGTATTTGCTAATTAAAAAAAAAAGAAGAAAATGCAGACTCCTGCACACTCATCAGGACTTGGTGTTGTTGCCCTTAGAGAACCATAAAGAGCAAAAAGACACATAATCCACATGGATAGGGATAACACAAACACAGCAGGAGAGGGAGGATCTGTTTTCCCAAATCCCCTGGTTTTAAGTAAGGAAAACAGAGCAAATGGGGTTATTACTTAAATCAGACTTCATAGTCAAAATATAAGGAAGGAGGGGTGACTTGTCTTCAGGCTATAAAATGGATTTTAGTAAGTGCTGGGATGACTTAAAATGGAATCCAAAGTTGTTGGCACTTGTAATTCTGTGGAAATAATTCAATGCTTTATGGCAGGATATATTTGATGGAGAAACTTGAAACTTACGTAACATTGTGTGGGGTTGTGTTTATCTTTGCAATACTTGGCCTTATTTTTGCAATTTTCAGTTAAATGCTGTAGTTTTTCCTACTGTTTAATGACACCTTTTAAAGCCTTACCAAAATCTAAATAAGTGCTAAATTAAGTGCTGTTGGCTTTTTTTTCTTTTTGGGTAGGTGCTGTGACAAAAGATTATGGACCAAAATAGATTTAAACCATTGTAAATCCATCACTCCACTTATGCTTAGTGGCATTATTAGGAGACAGCCTGTAACCCTTGACCTTAGCTGGACAAATATATCTAAAAAGCAGCTGAGTTGGCTTATCAACAGACTGCCAGGTAAGTGATGTGTTTTCATCACCAAATCACAAACCAGTCTGTATCTAAACTGCAGCCTCTGGGGAAAGTCTCCAGGAACTAGGGTGGCCTAGAAGAGGAGTAGACTCTACTAGGAGGGCTGGAGATGTGTAAAAATGAAGCATCAGCTGGTTAAAACGAGCCAAAAATACTTTTTGTTACTACTTGACATGTTCAGTTAAAATAATTTGAGGCAGGTCTTGCCCAGCAAGTAACGAAATGTAAATGAAATTCCTCAGCTGTGGAAAGGCTTGAGGGGACTGGGGAAAGGAGTGAAATTCCAAGTGGTGGGACAGATGGAGAGCTGGGCAGGAGGAGGGGACTGTGGTCAGAGCAGCCTGGGGGTGCCAGTGGAGGTCACTGGGGTGTGTCTGTGAGGGTCACAGTGCTCCAACGTGTTCTGTATCCGCAGGTCTGCGGGACCTGCTGTTATCAGGGTGCTCATGGATTGCAGTGTCGGCACTTTGCAGCTCCAGTTGTCCCTTGCTGCGAACCCTGGACGTGCAGTGGGCAGAAGGGCTGAAAGACGCACAAATGAGAGACCTCCTGTCCCCGCCCACCGACAACCGGCCAGGTAACGGCGGGAGGAGCCCGGGAGCCCCGTCCCACCCCGGGGCCTCTTCTCTGCTTGGTTCTCCTCGAGCAAACGGGCAGGAGCCCCCACAGCCAAACCCGGTGGGGCTGGGGCCGTGCTGCCCCTTGGGGAGTTCGAGGTAGTGACTCGCAACACTCCTGGCTGGAGCCCTGGGGTGACAGGGATGTTCTCTGCCTGCTGAACCATCACCTGAGCCACTGTGCTGGTTTTCTGTCTGACTTTCTTCTCTTCAGGCTGCAACGGGTGTACTTTAGAGAGTATGGAAACACTTTCTTCCAGTTCAGGGAAGGAGCAGTTCTGTGGGTCATGCCACATTCGCCCGGATTTCAGCTCAGGTGAAATTTTGAGCAAATCAGATCTGCTTTCTGGCATGCACTGCACAGCCTACTGCTTATTCCTGACTTGTAACCGCTGGGCCCCTGCAGTTACTTTCATCCCTTTTGTTTTGAAATCAGGAGGTGGCTTTGTCCACATGCCTGTTCCAAAAATAGACAAGTGTTCCTGCTGATGTTCCCTCCAAAGCTCCAGACAGGCGAAAGCGTCTGAAGTTGACCCAGGGCAGCAGTTGTTGTGTGTCACGGTGCATTTCATAGAGGCCTGCAGATGTTGGCAGTGCAGGGTGGGGCTGGTGGGAGTGACCTGCTGCCTGTGCCTTGCAGGTCAGATCGACAACCGGAGCAAGCTACGGAACATCGTGGAGCTGCGCCTGGCCGGGCTGGACATCACGGACGCGTCGCTGCGGCTCATCATCAGGCACATGCCCCTGCTCTCCAAACTCAATCTCAGTTACTGTAACCACGTGACAGATCAGTCTATTAACCTGCTGACCGCCGTCGGAACCACCACGAGGGATTCGTTAACGGAAATTAATTTATCAGGTAAGGGATGTGGGGACCTGCCAGGGATCAGGGCTGTGGGGGGTTTGACCCAGCCCCTGCTCCTGGTGTAACTCCCTGGCAGCAGCTGCTGCTGCTGGTGGACATGGCCCCGCAGCTGCCAGGAGCTGTTGCATCCACGCTCGTCATCCCGGGGGATTTTCCAGCGCACATCTGGGCTGCCTGGCTTCAGCCCATGGGTTACACAACAGCTGGGATGGGGGATGGAGCTGGTGGGGATTCCTTGTGCTGGAGAAAAAAAAAATCAGTGTTCAATTCCTCCCCTCTGCTCTCCCCAGACTGCAATAAGGTCACTGACCAGTGCCTGTCTTACTTCAAACGTTGTGGGAACATCTGCCAGATCGACCTGAGGTACTGCAAGCAAGTGACAAAGGAGGGCTGTGAGCAGTTCATAGCAGAGATGTCCGTAAGTGTCCAGTTTGGGCAGGTGGAAGAAAAACTTCTGCAAAAACTGAGTTAGTTAAAGGACTTGTGTAAATACTGGGGCGAGGGGGGGAAGGGACTAAGAACACGTAGGGATTTTATTTTCAATTGGGAACTTGGAATATCAGAAAATGCCGCGATTGGATTTTACAACTCTTGTTGAGGAGAGAACAACGTGAAACTACCCATGTTAAGAATTTCAACTTGTGCCACTAAATTCAGTCCACCTGGGATGTCCTGCACTGGCTCTTATGCAAATTCATAAGGCGACTGTTACCGATGATAATTGTTCACACCCTGGAAGAGGACTGAGAGCCAAGAAATACTGTTATTTAAAGTACCACAGCATGTGCTTGGTAGTGTAAATTTGATTTCTGCTTTTCATTTCTTAAAACAAGAAAAAAAAAAAAAGTTGGTGTCATTTAAGTGGACCACGCACTGCATTTCTGCCTTCTTAACACGTTTTGTTTTGTTACATCTTACATTATGCAGAACTATTTTTGTACAAAAATTGTTTAAAAATTATTTATGCAATGTTTGAATGCATTACCAGTGTTTCGGTTTTGATTGCCAATTTTTATCTTTACTTATGGTAGGCGAGAACTTAACCTATACTTCGTAGGCAGTATCTATCTACAAACGTGCCCAGGTCAGGAAAAGTAGGTTCATACTTTCAACTTAAAGCATGTTTTAATGGAAGTTTATATCCTGCTTTGTATACTTCAGAAGTGACATAAGCATGTTGTGGAAATAAGGTGTAAATTATAGTTGAAGTAAAACACTTTTATCTGTATAGAAATCACCTTTTTCTCAAAATTTTAAAAAAATTCCAATTTCAGCTTTTGCACATAGGAGGGTTTCACTCTGTAGCATGAGCTCTTGTACTCAATATAAAATTAATTTATACAGTGAGTCCAGCAGTAGAATAAATGGTCAAACGTAGTCTCTCTTTCTTTGAAGTGTGAGTTGAGTTCTCATTTAAGGTTTATAACATGGTTATTTCCTGATTGTAAAATTCTGCATTCATAAGTGCCATTGTTGTATGGTGTTGTTTTCGTAGACCTTCCTGATGCAGTTTTACCTTTGTTGAATTTGTATAAACAATTGTACAAAAACAGGCACTGGCTCTGCACGTTTCTGTCGGGGCAGGGTGGGAGTGGCTGCAGGGAGCTCCAGCCCAGGGCTCTGAGCCTTTTCCAGGGCATTGTTACATCCACATCTCCGTTCCTCCAGCAGGGATCTGCCCAGGTCAGGCTCCAGGAGCACTGACAGTTTGAGAACACTAAACCCCCAGCGCTGCCAGGGCTGGGTAAGAAAAGAGACAGAGGCTGAGAGAGCCCATCACCCATCTTTATTAAGCTCGAGTGGCTAATGAGCAGCATGGAAATAACACCGAGGGCATGTCTGTCTTCATTAGCTTCCCCTCTGGACAGACTCCAGGAATTAAGTACCATTAAAAAGTTACTTCTAAAAAATAAAGCCATTGAGAGGTTTGCTCCCTTCTGAAAAATACCCAGTAGAGCTTGGAGCTGTTTTGTGTGAGGAGGAGCTGCTCTTTCTTCCAAGCCAGTTCAACAGTTCACAAAAACAAGAGCAGGTGCCAGTGCAGCACAGGTCCAGCTCTCAGGTCCTACACCCTGAGCCAAGCACAGCCTTGGCTCTGGAACTTTGCTGCCCCATGGCAAAGCAAAGGAGAAACTGTACCTTTTGTAATAAAAAAGAACTGGACACACATGGTCCTTCCTCACCTCTGTTTTACGGTAAACTTCACCAATCCCAGTCGTGGCCGTGCTTAGTCACAGGGATCCTGTTCTCACCCCCAGCACGAGCTCCTCTTGCTGCTCCCTCTTCCAGGGACCCTCACAGTTCCAGCTCCAAGAGGACCCAGACCCCAGCTCATGGCACAAAGCTCAGCCTGACCCTGGGCCAAGGGCTGGCAGCAGTACAGGGCCCTCAGCAGCCCCCTGGGAAGCTGGTTTGGGTGAAGGGCTGTGAACAGATTTTAAACAAAAACTGTCCCTGCTCCTGCCTCCCCCTCCCCAGTTAAGGTTAGTAATGCTGTACATTCCACATTTAGCAGCAAGGAGGTGCCCTGACCAGGATTCACAGTAACATCAGGCTGTCGGCACATGGAGTACAATCAGCACAGAGTAATAGTTACAACAGGCAGGAGTGGATTAAGGACCACGCTAACATTGGTTTACTACAGTACCCCTTCTTAAAAAAATAGTTTATTCCTAACCTAAAAACCACTTAGTAACTGGTTTTTGGAGCCCACAGGGCAGAGCCCAGTGCAGCCCCCAAGCCCTGCAAAGTGATGGAGTGTTTTGTACACTGACAGAGAACAGCCAAGACAGCACACGTGTCATGACAGACATTCAGAGGGAGCAATCAGCATAAAGCAAGATTGCTTAAGGGCTTCTGTGCAGAACAGTTCATGGCAGTGCTTCCTAAGCCGTGTCCGACACCAGCACGGCAGCCAGGCCGTCGGAACAGATACATTCTATCCTTAGGGAAAAGCTGAATAATCAACTGATATATTCATTGCTTCTAATGCACTAGAGAACACCACAGGCTAACAGGCTCAAGCAGAGGTGTTTCTGACCACTTGCCGAGTGCTGAATGCGTAAAGACAGGTGAGATTCTTCAGAAGAGAGCAAGAACTGCTGTAAACAGTTTGACTCCAACAATCTGTGGGGCTGTAAGGTCAGTGGGGCAGCACCTGGGCCTGCCCAGCCCTGCTCTGCAGGAGCTGCTTGAAAAACCTTTCACCAACTTCTACATCTCGCTGTTGAGAAGGCCAAGTTTAAGCAAAACGACAAGGCTGCCGCGTGCCCCAGGGGCCCAGCACTGCTGCCCACAGGAATCCTGCCCACAGGAATCCTGCCCGGGGCACTGGGGGCGGGGCTGGGTTAGGATTTGAAGACGTGCACGGCCCGCACGACGTACTGCCGGCAGATGGGGCACTCGCTCATCCTCTTGCCGCACTTGGTGCAGGTGACCATGTGGCCGCACTCCAGCAGCACGCAGTCGATCACCGCGTCCATGCAGATCCGGCACAGGTTGTCGTCGTCCTCGTTCAGCTGCATCCTCTCCCCCTCTGCAAACCAACACACAGGGAGCTCACGGCTCTGGGCCCCGCAGAGCCAGGGCAGTGCCAGCCCAGCCCTGCTCCATCCCCTCACGTGAGCTTTTTTCACCCCTAGCTGTGGATTAATCTATATTCCTCAAGAAATAAGAACTAGAAAGCCCCTCAAGTGAACATCCACGATTTCGCTTCATTCTTTAAACTCAAGCAACTATTTTCAATTCAGAATGTAATGATTGCGAAATAACGTGCTGGATTAAAATTCAGAGCATGTTGGTTTTCCATCTCAGAGCTCACTGTTTGGAAGAACACTTTCCTCAGAAGATTAAACACAATAATAATAAAGCAGACTAAGAAGTGGAAGTTTTAAGTAGGCCATAAAGGTGGCAGAAGTGAACAAAACCTGTCAAGTTTCATTGCAAATAGTCACCATCCCCATCAATAACAACATTCCATCATTCCACCAAAAAATAAACCTTAAGTTTAAAGTTTTTTTCCCAAGTTTTGTGTGAGCAGGAATTGGTCTGAGGACAAATTACACAAGTGAAAGACTCCAACTGCTGCGTGGAGCAGAGGGTAGAACAGCAGCCACTGAGCTGCAGCCACAGGAACACCTTGTGAAAATGTGGACCTGAGACAAAACCACTTGGACCCTTGTCACTGTAGATTTTAATTCTGCTGTAACAGCCCTGAAGTGCCCTGATCTGCACAGCTACAGAGCAGGTCTGGCTAATGCCCTGTGAAACCCAGCAAAGCTCATGCAAGTGCCAAGTTTCAGTTCTCTGAGGAACCAGTTCTTGGTTGTGCAATTTCACCTTCAGTGTGAAAGCTGAGCTCTACAAGCTTTGGAAGAAAATCTCAAAAAACCAGCACAATCCTGGAAAGCTTTGTTTAATCCCTACAGCCACATTCAGCTACTCTAGGGGCACCCTGCACTGTTAAAACACATTTTCCAGGTGTTCCAGCAGAGCAGACCAAGTTCAGATACTGACTTCTTCCACTGGCAGAAACAAACCAGAAAATGAGTATCTTAAGAAAGCAGAAATAAAGTATAAACCTACGTGTCTTGTGGTTCTCCTCGTTCTCTTTGTACAGTCTGCTCACTTTCTCCACAAGTTCCCATTTTTCACAGCATCCTGAGTAGTTGACAAAATTGCAGGCGAGGATTTCCTTCAGCTGCCGAACACTCAACCCTTCAATGTCTTCCAGACTGGAAATGTCAGACAGGGACGCCCTGGCTCTCTTCCTGGCCAGCCCTGGGGTCTGAAACATATCAGTTGTGTGGTTTGAACAGCCCTGCTTAGTTCAGAGCACCAGAGCTGGAGCAGGTGAAGCTGCAGCAGCTTGGCTAAATAATTCTTTTTTGAAGCCAGTGTGTGCAGACACTGATTGCTAGACACAGCAAACTCTGGAAGAATCAGAGCATGAGGCCAAATGCTGGCAGACATCTAAAACACTTTATGGTGTCACATGCCAAAAACCTATTCTTTGGATAGCTCATATCTCACCTGCTCTTCTGCACTTTCTTCTTCGTCGTTATTTACAGATGTTTCCGTTTGTCCCTGTGTACAAAATGAAACTCATCAGGATAAAAACCCATGTTACACTTTCCTTCCTACCAAGGTGATCACAGGTGACAATGAAATGACATTTTGAAGTTCCAATTGCTACTAATCATTCCAGGTTTAAGTCACTTCTGACATGAACTAGCAATCTCTGCTAATGATCTCCAGCTTTCGGGTGCAGGATACAAAAGGCATTTTCCCTGCCCCTCCAAACTGCATCAATTGGTGTTTTATTTTAAATTGATACATAATTATAAAAAAAATAAAGCAATGCAATTGTATAAACACGTTAACCACTGTACCCGTGAAGGTGTTCCACCTCCTGTGCTTCCCCTTCTGTTGGCAAGTTCCCCTGGGCTGGGCATGGCTGCAGAGGTGGAGAAGGGGTGGGTGAAGAAGGCCGAGGTCTGTGAGCGCGAGGAGCGGAGGCCGCCGGCGTCCGTGTCCTGCCCCGAGCCCAGCCCGTGGTGGCACAGCACCAGCTCCACCAGGTCCTCCTTCTCCCTGCAGGTGTCCGTGGGGATGTTCCTGAGGATCAGGTACTGCCGCAGATCCTTCACTTTCAGTCTCATGAGCTGGGGGCGCTGGAAGGCCGTTTCTTGCAGCAGGTGACAAGTGGAACATCTTCTGAGGTTCTCTTGTAAGACTGAACAAACTGAGCAAAAATCCTTTTTGCAGTCACAGCACACGTGCTGAGGGGAAAGGAGGGAACAATTTAGCTGTGGGTCACAGCAAACAGATCCAGGCCCTGCTCTCTCCTTCTCCTGGCTGCAGAATTTACTATTAGCTCTTTCCAGTGTCGTTGTGACAGACATAATTTTTAAGATTTAAATACAGAAAACTGCCCTGCCAGTTTTGCAAGTGTTCCAAGAGAGTCCCTCGCTCTTTTGGCACTACTGAAGCTGATTTGAGGTTTCAGTGAAAAATACTATGAAGAAACAAATGAATAAAGTACTCAAGTTGTAGTTTAGACAACAAACAAAACTAAAACCAACTTTATGGTCTGTTAAAATACTTCTGAATATACTGTGTGCTCCTTTCACATGTGTAAAACAACAGTATATCCCCAAACTTTAGAGAACCTACTGCTTCCTCAACTGATTCCAAGAACTCAAAGTAGTCCTTGCATGTGATGAATCACAAGGGAGGGAAATACTCCCAAAAGCCCAGATGTCACTTCTGAGGAGAGCTTTGTTCAAAGGGCTCACAATACACAAAAGCTGAAATGGACAAGACTGTCAGCATTCCAGCTGCTGTGAACAAACCCAAACTCCTCAAGGTTTCCAGGATTACAGAAAATTTAGATTGGCTTCAGAAATGCCCCTATACAACACTTCATTCAACAAAGCCTTGCCATGTGAACAGGACATGGTGGAAGGGGAAAACAACACACAAACTGAGAGAAGAGGCTTCGTGATTATCTGAAAGAGCTGCAGAGGATTAGGTCACTGAGGGGACAAAATAACAGTCCTGGACAGTTGTGATACACAGAAATAATAAAACATGAACAATCTCAGTTTTATTTATCTGCATTAACCCACCCACCTGCCTCCCAAAGAAGGAAGAGGCTGTTGGAGCACAACAACACTGAGCAGACCTAAATCTGGTCAGGAAACAACCAGAACTGCATGAGAACTTCCAGAAAGAAGTGCTAATACTGTAGGGTGAGTTTTTATCTTTTCCATCACCCAATCTGTTCACTCCAGTACTCAACCACTCTTTGGTGCCATGATCAAAACCAGATTTGCTTTACTATTTAAGACTCTGAAGCAAACACACGTATCTTACAAATCAGAGTCCATTAATTTTCAGACCAGCCCAGATCCAACGTGTCACTGACTAATGAACATCAGACTAATGAACCTCAGACTAACTTCTAATCCTGGTTGACAGTAATTTCCTGTGACCTCAGAATAAGACACTTCCTCCCTCCCTGCCTTTATCTACCTCAAGTTTGAGAAACACCCACTCCTCTCCCAGCACGCCAGGGATGAGTTCAGAGGGGTAAAAACCGCAGTGCAATAGGAACTATACTCACCTTTTTCCTGAAAACTGAAAAGGAAAGTCCACAGGCTTTGCAGACGATGTTGGTGCTGGCTGCAGCAGGAGCTGGGTATGCTGAGAAGCCTGAGGTGGGTGTAAACCTGAAGGGGCCAGCACCTCCCCCAAATGCAGCCTGCTGGCCACGCACGGCTCCCGTCCCCATCACTTCATTCAGCAGCCCGCAGCAGGAAGCCCACATGGACGTAGCTCCCGCCTGCAAACAGCAGAGCACAGGCAGAGAATCAGCATCTGACAGCCCACATCAGATGGGACCTGCTGCTGAGGAGCTCCTTCCCTCCATCTGTCACCATCCCAGAGCACGTGGTGCCAGCTCCCGGAGCTCCAGGATCCCAGCACAGCTCACGGCTCTGACAGAGCTGAAATTCAGAGTGGGAAAGATTTCCCTCTGAGGGGCCAAGGAAGCACAGGGAGCTCACACTCACAGCTCCTCTTCTAGAGAATTCCCCACAAAAAGAGTCAGGAATTTGAGGAGTGAGGCAACAGAGGAGCAAGGAAGGAGTGACTGAGAGCCCACTGCAGGTGAGGGGCAAAGCCCAGAACAGTGACAGGCACAAACAGCAACTTCTCATGATTAATGCACAACTGTCCCTGCAGGATCTGCTCCAGAGCTCATCCAGCTCTTGCATGACTCACAACAAAACTCTCTCTAAAATAACATTCCTGGTTTTCAAACTTGAAAACCAACCTTCCTTAGAAGATAATTACAGTCTGGTTTCACTGAGAAGGAAACATTTTTCAAGATCTCCTTGAACCTCCTTGTTTTGCTGCCTTACAAAAACGTCTAACAAAAGTTAAAATAAATCTAAATAAACTTACTTTCTATTGATTGTATTTCAGTTTTGAGTTCTGGACACATAAACAAAGTGCTGCTTTTTGTCCCTGGAAGCCTTTAGCACTGGATTCTCTATCAAAAGCTCATATTCTACTTAAAGGTGGAATTTGGACTCCAAGTTGGGCAGGTCACAAGTTTAATCACTGTCAGGTGGCTCCCTGAGACCTGCTAGAAAAAACAGGAGGGGCAAACAGAATCACATCAGGTTCTCCCTGAAATGAAGCTGAGGGCACAACTTCCTTTAAACACAATTATTTTTTCATATGTTTTTCTTTAACAGCTGTTCTCTTTTTCATTCCAGGGCAGCATCTTTTTTTCTTTTTTTTTTTTTCCCCAAAGCATCAAGACAGAAAATAATTGCTTTTGAGACTTTTAATTCTTGCTGTAAAACCCCAACCAACCAGAACATGCACTTCAGCTCTGTAATGTGGTGCTTTAATTCCTGCAGTAACTACACTAATTTCTAGATGAAGTTGCACATTTGCCCTGAACTGAACACAATCCTCTTACATTTGTGGGAACTTAATGCCAGAACAACTGGGGACAGGCCAGAACGTCTCCTTTCAAACCACAGAGCACAAGAGGTAAGAACAAGAGGTTCAGTTACAACATCAAATATACATTCTAATTAAATCCTCTCCTCTGTTAAATCCACTCATCATCATGAGTATTCCACCAGCAGAATTCATCCTGGTGAAACAAGAACCCTCCGTGCCCTGGGCACCCCAGGCACAGGAGATCTTCCTCAGCTTCCTCCAGGGGAATGAACTCCAGCAGCCCTTCCCTGACCTCCAGGGAGCTCACACACAGCTCAGCCTCAAACTAAAGCTTGTTTTATATTTCTCCATTATAAGCACTGTGGAAGTGCATTAATATTAATTTTCCCTGGACAAAATGTAATTATCCCAGTTTATTAAGCAAGAGGAATTAATTTTCCAGAAATACATCCTGGAAACCAATGACAGTCCAGCAGAGCTCTGAGTTTTAAAACTTGGAACTTCTGAAAAACACTTCTGCTCATCATAAGGGAAAGCTGTAACAACAACCATTCCTCTCACTCATCACCTATTCTTCAAAATGGAGGAGCTAATTATGTACCTAAAATATTTCAAAGCAGCCACATACAAATAAGAGAAAAATGAAATAACAAACCAAAACGATCTGTCAAAATTCAACTTCCTTTTTCACACACCCGTGGCCTGTTCAGGGGGTCACAGCAGCAGCAGAACACACAATGACTAAAAGGACGCGAGACATTTGACACCACAACTCCGGCCTGAGAATTTAACACCTGCTTCTTAGACTTATTTTATTCCAGAGCCTGTAACAACTGTTCAGACATCACTGTCAACACCAAACATATATATATTTTTAGGAACTTTTTGTTACCCATTTTGGACACGGGGAATTTGTTGGTATCAAACAAAATCTCTTTATCTTGCTGCCAACCACTCACATAAGGTGGAAGTTAGGGCTACGTGGGCATTAATTTTCTCCTTAACCTACGTCACCTGTGGGTTCTTTCTATGCCCTCAGGTCATTAACTGATAATTGAATTACGGTGTCTAGACTCTCCACACTGCTCTGTAGAAGAAATGGCACCGTCCTGAAAAGCACCAACACAACACGCAAATTAAACACGCCAAAACAAAAAATCCCTCCCTTGACAATTAATCAAAACATTCCCAGTTTCTCCACCAAAACTATCAGTCTCCACTTCCACGGGCAAGCTGCCATCGATATCTTCCCTCTCCATACCTTATGTGCATCTCACACGAGCAAAATCCGGCGTCCCAACTCCTGTGCTGTTGTTTTTAGCTTTAAGGGTGTTCAGTTACCTGACGAGGATATCACCTGCTGCTCCTGACACACCTGTGCAAGCTGGGTGTGCTACCAAAGCCGCAGAACGACAGGACAGCGGCGGGAGGGATTTATTTATAATGATTTTAACTGAAACTTCCTCTTTACACCCACCCTTGGACCGAGCAGAGCTTTTCCGGGACGGCAAAACAGCGGCGGGAGCGACGCGGCGCCTCAGGGGAACGAGCGGGGCTCCGGTCCCCCGGGAGCCCCTCACAGGCCCGGCCCGGGCCCTGCCCGGTGCTAACTCAGCGCGGGGCCCCTCAGAGAGGGCTCCCCTCAG
>JANPWX010000137.1:2854068-2867628 GCA_024734555.1 Trochalopteron elliotii
TTTAAGAATAACCATCTCGTCTAGTTATTCTCTTTTAATAAAGACTTGTTAAAAAAAAAAAAAAAACAAAACCAAAACAAACAAACAAAAAACCCCAACACAAACTTGATTATTTGGTTTACCAATACTTAATATGATATCATTTATCTCAGTATGAAAACCTCCAAGAAATTAGTTATCACTTGCTTGTGTTTACTCATTTATGCAGGAAGCAGGAGAATCTATTATTTGATGTCTATATCAATACCCTAAAAATGTCATTTTCTTCCCCTGTTTAGGTTAAAACTTATGGCAGAAGGAGAACTGAAAGACATGGAACAATTTTTTGATGACCTTTCAGATTCATTCTCAGGGACAGAACCAGAAGTTCATAAAACCAGTGTAGTAGGTAAATAATTGTTATCCATAAGCTATTTTTGATGTAATATCTGTCACTGATGTGATTCCCTCAGGACACAGCTTTGTTTCTCTGGGGAGGTGTAAAATTGCAGAATGTCATTTTCCTCTTGCTGGGATGTTGCATATTAACTGACAGCTTTGCACATTGTGAGGTTATTACTGATTTTAACCATTTATCACTTATCATTAGTGAGATTTGCTGCTAAATTTAGACCAGATTTACTCCCTGCAACACTGAGTTGCATCGTTGAGACGAGACTCACTAATTTCTATTCCATTTCTCATTAATTGCTGTTTAATGAGGAACTAAATGATGATGTTTAAGCTGCTGGCCATGATGTTGGTCTCCTGTCTGCAGCAGCAGCTGACAGCCCGTGCTCAGAGCAGGCATTTCCCTCCCCAGGTCTGTTCCTGCGCCACATGATCCTGGCATACAACAAACTCTCCTTCAGCCAGGTCTATAAACTTTACACAGCACTCCAGCAGTACTTCCAACAGGATGAGAAAAAGGATGGAGCCGACGAGAGCGAGATGGAGCTGACAAATCCAGACGAGCTGGATGGGAAAATGGAGAAGGAAGAACTTGACGGGCCTTTAAGGTGATAAATTCGTGTTAAAGCCTTTTCCACCCCTTAAGAAATCGAATCTTTTGTTTTTTTAAAGCAGCCGGGCTGAGCTTTGTGGCCGCTCGTTTCCTTGGTGCCACCGTGTGGTGACATTTGTCAGTGGCTCGGGAAGGTGGCACTGCCTCATCCTCATCCTCACTCAGGGAACCCACAATTTCCCACTCCTCTGGTTGTCACCTCTAAAACTGTTGGAGAAGTCACTTCTGCTTCCAGAAAGGAAAGATTGCTCAATAAGGAGAAGTTGAACACAATTTTGTTTTGCTTTTCACTGTTCTCCAGATAAAAGAACTCATGTCTTTTTAGCTCAAAAAGGAGAAGCAGATACTGAGAGTTTTCACCTGCTGAAGAGATGCTCCATTTTAAGAATAATCCTGAAAGTATTTTATGTGTCCATGTATTTAAAACGTCCTTTGCAAACTGTATTTGTATAACCTTGTGCAGGAGTTGCTGCATTGTGAGTCAGACAGCAGCTTTTGGGGTCTGGCTGTGTGCTGGACTTGCTGGCTTTCCACAGAGTAAATGTCTTCCAGAACAGCTGTTTCCAGCAGTGATGGATGTGACCAAAGTGCCAGTTCATCTCCTTGGGACTGTCTGCGAAAAACCAGAGCAGAGCCATTTGAATATGTCAGCCTCAAATCCTCTGTGCTGTTTTTCTTTAGGGTTTTTTAGGGTGTATTTAGGGTAACTTGGCTCTCAGCTACAGTCTCTGCAGGCTGAAGCTAAACTGTGTGAAATCATTTGGATTGCTGACTTTGATGGAGTAAATTTTGTTCTTTATTAAGTTTTCTCAGTGTTATTTCCATGCTTTGAGCTGTAATATCTCAGAAAACTTTCTAAAGCAAAAGTGTGGGGTGTGTGATGAAATGTGTTTCTGTGTTGTCTTTCCTTGCCCCTGTTTCTAACCAGAGTGTTTCTTACCAGGGAAGAAGAGATAGCCTGCAGTGGGCCTCTTTCCCAGAAACAAGCAGAGTATTTTCTTTCTCAGCAGGTATGTTAATTCTCATTAAAGTGGAAGAAATGTTCCATAACACGAATTTCACCTTGAATTTTATCCACAGTGATGTTTTCTCTGGTCTGGTAGAGGCTTGTTGATATCTTGCCTGTTGTTGCTCAGTATGAGCACTTGGGGCTATGAGTGTTTTATCCAGACATGTCACCATATGCTGATATTTGGTTGTCAGAAGGTCCTTCTGCTCTGCTTGCCTCACATTTCTGTGAAATGTGCAGTTTTGTTGGTTATTCCAGCTGGTAAATAAAAAAGGGAACAGAAATACACATGGACACAAATGTCAGTAATTCAATAGTCAGTAATGCTAATTTTAGTTACTACATTTTTATAATTTTTTATTAATTGAACTGCTTGCCAAAGCAAACTGGATTTATTGATCTGTTTTCCTGAGGATTATTTTGTGTGAGAAGATACATGTAATTCCAGTGAGCAATGTATGGCATTATTCCTCAGAGAGAAACTTAACCAAGATTCTTTAAGTGCCTCTAAACAGTCCTTTGAGTAAGGTTTTATTTGACTTGGTCTGGCTGATCCTTGCAAAGTGAACACTATAATATAATATAGAATCAAACTGCCACTGTCATAGTACAGCTGCTACAAAATCTTCTTTAATGTCCTCTCCAAGCAGATAACAACCTGACAATCCTGTACCACAATATTTTTTTATAACCCTCCTTATGGAGTCACATTTCTTACTTGTACTGTTCAAATTTTATTTCAGGCTTCTTTACTAAAGAATGATGAGACAAAGGCTCTTGCTCCAGCATCTTTACAAAAGGAATTGAACAACTTGTTAAAATTTAATCCAGACTTTGCTGAAGCAGTAAGTATTTTTTTCTTCATCCAGAATGGTTGTAAAAGGATTTCTTATCTCTAGGATAGGATTATTTGGAAGTAATTTATTCTCTATTGAAACAGAAGTAGATGATAAAAGTGTGAGCAAGTTGCATGTAAGTGTTTAGTAATTCAGACTAAAACTCCTGAAAGTACAGAAACCTTAATTAAGCAAAGTACTTCCCCTTTGTGCACAGATATAAGCCTCTTAATTTCAGACTGAGTGCATTCTTGTTCAACTAAATCTAAAACTTACTTCTTTTACCCACATTTTCCTAAGGAATTTCAGGCCTCATACTCCTGTAGTTTAAAAATCAGTATTAAGTGCAATATCTACTAATTTTGCTGGTTGTTGTTCACTTTGCTTCTGGTCCTTAATAGCAGTTTTTACTGAAAGCCACAGACAACTCATGCTGAGGGGCATTTCCAGACCTGTGGTGTGAGCTCTTGCTTTGTCCCTCATCAGCTTTTTCTTGAGCAAATTCCATAAATTCAACTCTTTCCTGCCTTGCTTTCTGCCTCTTCCTCCCAGCAGCCCTGAGCTGAGCAGACAGGATTTTCCTTCCTGTGTTTGGAAGGATATCCTTGAAAGGGCTGCCATAGTCCCTGGCTGGACTTCACAACATAAAGGATTATCCTGCCCAGGTCTCCATGCCAAAAAGAAAATACATGATTTTACCATCTCCTTTTTATCTGCACAGCATTTGGAGGCAGTGCTGATGTTTCTTAGTGTCTTCCTGAGTGCAGATACTGTTGGAATACTGCCTCCATTCCCACTCTCACTTCACACATAAATACAGGGATTCCACCTCTGTGGAGATCTCAGACTCTCTGGGATCATTCTGACAGCCAGATCTTGTAATCTTCACCATTTGGCAGGTCCTGTTAGGGCAGACAGCCAGTATTGTTCAAGAAATTATCCAATTTTGTCCAGAAATTCTGCTCAGGTAGTAACAGTATTGCAACTTCTGATCAGTGTTTCACGGTTCCATGTTTTGGACAAAAAAAAATATAATTATAAACAAAACCTCCGGTTTAGCATCTGTACAGTTAAAGCTGATCTTGTTTCCCTTTTCCAGCATTATTTAAGCTACTTAAACAGCCTCAGGGTGCAAGATGTTTTCAGTTCCACTCACAGCCTCCTGCATTACTTCGACCGGCTGATCCTGACGGGGGCGGAGAGCAAAAGCAACGGGGACGAGGGTTACGGGCGGAGCCTGCGCTACGCCGCGCTCAACCTGGCGGCCCTGCACTGCCGCTTCGGCCACTAGTAAGGAATTCACCCCGGGGCATCGCAAAGTGCTGACAAAGTGTCCTCCCCTCGTCCTGAAAATCCCTTCAGGGGCTCTCTCTCTCACTTGACAGCGGCTGTGGTTGGGTTGGGATCCTCTTGCGATCTTGGTTTGTTTGGGTTCGTTTTTTGTTTTGATGTTTATTTGGTTTCCATAATAACTGAGCCATCTAAGAGTTGACATTTGTCTGTGTCCTGGGTATTTTAAGTGTTCAATTACATTTCCATGACCTCAGAAGAGTCAGTGGGCATGAATGCCTATTCTCATCCATATTTTCAAGAAAGCGTAGTTGGTTTTCTGCAAGTCAACACATAGAGCTGATGATCTGGCAAAAGAATAATTAAACATAAAAAGCCATCTGAGCTTTTAAAATGCCATACTGGTTGGGATTTATTTTGTTGATAAAGCTGGCCTACCCATCTTCATTTATGGTTTGCATTTATGGATTGCTGCCTGGAGGCATGATGTGAAAGGACTGGAGAGGGGAAGGACACTGCAAAGTTGAGAGCAACAATTTCTGCACAGGCAGATTCTAAATGTTGCCCCTGATTAAACCATAACTTGGCACCATGACCTGTACAGGGTTTGAAAGCCCATGTAGGGGTTACAGCTGCATTTTGGCTTGCAGATGCTGTCAGATTTTCTGTCCTGAAAACCAGAATGCACTGCAGAGTGCTGGGAGGAAAACACAGGCTGTTAAATCAAAGATCTGAGTACATTATGCATAATTCAGATCAATATTCCTCTGGATCAGGATGCTGTATCTTAAGCACTGTAGGAATACTGATTGTTCTCCCTCTGTGTGGCCCTAGCCAGCAGGCTGAGCTGGCACTTCAGGAAGCCATCAGGATTGCCCAGGAGTCCAACGACCACGTCTGCCTGCAGCACTGCCTGGTAAGAGTCTGTTCAAACGGGCCTTGAGTCGTTTTGCTCAGTGAACTGTTGCAGAACTTCTCTCACAGCAGCATCTCCCCCAGAGCATTTGCCTGCCCAGCAGTGGGGTGCTATCACTTCTGGCACCCAGGGCAACAAACTGCAGGATCATGGGGTGTTTTGTTGCAGCTCAGGGTTCATTTCTTAAGCAGGAATTGTTAGCCCTGAGATCTCAGTAGTAAGGTGAAAGTTGAGTCTGAGATGTTGTAAAAAGAAGTATTTCAGAAGGTTCCTCCTTCCTGTCTGTTGAATTCTGAGTGACCAGCCACCTTTAGAGCAAGCAAAGTGGGAGGAAAGGCCTTGGATTTCTCTCTATTTTTCTTTCCTGTAATTAACATTACAATGAATTTCCATCAATGGTATCAAACTCCTGAGGAGCTGCATTCCACAGTTCCCTGTATTTTTGTGCATCACTGAACCTCCAGCATTGGCTGGTGCCACATCAGCATCCCAGCCTAGCTGCACTTCTGATATGCTTTGCTGTGCAGCATTTAGTAGAAGTTTCCTTAGAATCAATCCTCAAGTGGTTTGTATTTCCAGTGAGTTTTTGTGCATTCTGTAACAGCAAGACAAGTTAAAAGTGCTGCAGCCATCAGTTATTTGCAGTGAATGAGATTTTGATCTTTTTCCTTGCTAGAGTTGGTTGTACATCCTGGAGCAGAAGATATTTGACAGCTGTGTTCTGCTGGAGCACTCTGTGAACAAATCCTTACATTTTGGATTGCCAGTGAGTCCATTTCATCAATCCTTAACTTTATTCTGGGACAAGCCCATGTGGTGATGGGTGTGTGTGTGATCAGAGTTTGGGGTTTTGAGGCTTGTCTATTCAAAATATGTAACTGGATTTAAACAAACATGTTTTAACACTTCAAAATCTAGCTGTTTCTATGACTTTTATTCTTCATATTATCAAGGCAGAGTTCAGTTGCTCTAATGCCAGAGCATTATTGCAAGGCTCACTAGTTTTCATTCTAATTTGTTTGATTTTTGGGCAGAAAAACTCTGTGGCTACTGGCCCAGGCACCATTTTGGTACAGTCTGGTGCTCAGGGGAGGTTCTTAGGCCTCCACCTTCTCTGAAGCTCAGTGCTGAGGCCTCTGGCAGGGCTTGAAACATGTTTACTTGTACAGCTCTGTGAAATCTTGCAGGGCAGCCCTCCCCTTTGGTAGTTCATGCCCTGATAGATCTGTTATCTGTTAATGTTTAGTTCTGTCTTCCCCAAATCTGCAATTCCTTTGTTAAGAGAATTGTTCTAAAACGGACTAAACTGCTGTTGTTGGGAGACAGGAGCAGACATGGCCTCTTTGTGGGGAAGGAAGGAAAGCAAAGGCTCTGTTCTCACAGCAGTTCTGGAGAAATCCAGGTACTGGTCCTGTCCTCCTCCATAAGATTTCTGTGGGGGAGTGGAAATTACCTTTCACATCCAGCAAAATGACATTCACATATGTGTGGGTGTGCATAAGTGATTATTTAAAGAAATGCCTGGAGCAGTGTTCCTTTGTCTGTGCTGTCTTTTTGGGATTCTTTTTTAGTAGTTTAGAACTCTGCTTCAGTGTAATTTGCAAGCCTGGGGTACTCTGTTGTCTTCCAACACTGTAGCTATGTTTTTTTTCCTTCTTCACAGTATCTTGCTTCCTTGGGAATACAGTCCTTGGTTCAGCAAAGAGCTTTTGCAGGAAAGGCTGCCAACAAACTAATGGATGCCTTAAAAGATTCTGATCTGTTGCATTGGAAGCACAGCCTGTCAGAGCTCATTGACATCAGCATAGCACAGAAAACAGCCATTTGGAGATTATATGGCCGCAGGTATTTGCTTTGTTTGGAACTCCTGGATTAGTTGCTGCACTTGTTAGCACATAATGCATTTATATAGGTGTAACAAGTGACTGTGTCTCTCCAGTGCACTAAAATAAAGCAATCAGACTGATTCAGTACAGGCTGAGTGCAATTATTTCCATTCTCTTGAGTTCCTTTAAAACTCATACTGAAGAAGAGATAGAGTTTCCATTTAGTAGTGGCAAATGGATCATAAATTGTTCCTGTGCCCCCACTAGCAGCATCTCTGTGCTTTGGCTGTTTGCAGCTTTCAGTCTGTGCCTGCACAGTCCAGAGACCTTGGACAGCAGTTACTTTACAAGTTTTCCTTCTCCCCAGGCTTAACCAGACAATGTAGACTATTGTCATAACGAGACCATAGATTAAAAATGGTGGTTGTTTTGCTGCTTGAAAACTAAAAGATATTTCTCTTGCACAAGCACCATGGCACTTCAGCAAGCCCAGACCTTGCTGAGCATGAACAGTCTGGAGGCTGTGAACGTGGGCGTTCAGCAGAACAACACCGAGTCCTTTGCCGTGGTGCTGTGTCACCTGGCAGAGCTGCACGCAGAGCAGGTGAGCTCTAGAGCTTCAGGGCTACTTGTACAAAGTGCCATTTGCTGAGAGGACGTGTGGGTGTTACTGACAGAGGGTGCAAGACTTGACTTGTGGTTTTTTCTGCCTTTAACCAGAGACAATGCAGGGTGTTTGCTTGGCAAATCCCTGCCCTGAGGGTTGGGCTGGAAGGGAGGGGAGCAGGGCCCGCCCTGGTGCATTGATCAGTGTTCCTTCTGCATTCCAGGGGTACTTTGCAGCTGCTTCTGAAATACTGAAACACCTAAAGGAGAGATTCCCTCCCAACAGTCAGCATGCACAGGTAGAATACTTAACATTCAGCCTGTAAGTTATGTAACTATTATACAGTAGGATCTGAATCCCACTGCTCCTGAATTTTCCTCTGGATGCCTTGGGCTATACTTTTTCTCATTTCCCTTGGCTCGTCCTCATGGGAAGCTGTGTAGCATCATCTTTTTTACAAAAGCATGGAAAAGCTGCCTGTGTTGTTTTTCAGACTGGTAAGACATTTCTCTCACCACAGCCTCCTAAGATGAAGCTGTTCAAGTAGAATTTTCATTAACAGAGGAATATACATCTGCTTCATGAGCACATAGAGTAATTAAATACTCTGCATTGATTTGGAGCTTCAGAGTTCTGTTTAATTAGTGCTGCTTCTTTTGATATATTACAATCCAGAAATAACTGAGATAATAGGCTAACAACCTGATTTTTGTGTGACTCTGGGAAACATTGCCACAGGAGTCTATAAGATAGTATTTACATTGAAGTGCTCAAGGTCCCATAAATATAGTGTGAGCCTTCTCTTTTCACTGCAGAACAAATCTACTTGTCTACAAGTCTCAAATCATTAGTAATGATTTAAAAGAGCCTTTTTACTCAAAATGCAGTCAAGTAGGTGAACTTTGATATTGAAACATTAATCCAGACCTGAGCATTTCTGTTGAGGACAGTAATTCAAATAATTGGACAGTGGAGTTAGTGTGTCTAGACATAAATACCCCCAGGGGAAAATAAAAAGTAAATTCTAACCTGGGATTAGAAAATGAGCAGGCACATCTTCTAAAACTCGTTTCTGGATGTTCTTTGTTTAGCTTTGGATGCTGTTTGATCAGAAAATACAGTTTGAGCGGGCCATGAACGATGGCAGATACCATGTAGCAGATTCTCTTGTAGCAGGAATTACAGCACTTAATAGCATTGAAGGTGTATACAGGTAAGAAATCACGTGTCTTCATGCACTTGCAGGTGTGTTCCAGGAAGATAATGAAAAATTTAGCAAAATGATCACTGGCAGTCACATGTGCTTACATATTTTTCCCTTTCCAGAACTAGTTAAGGTCATGTTGTCTAACCTATAGGGCTATTCCCTACGTCCTGCAATAATAATTTGTAGTTGTTTCTCTTCATATTTTAAGAGCTGGAACAGTTGAAGTTGGTGTAACTCTAGAGCTGTGAATCTGTTGTGGTAACATCTTCAAAATCTGCTCTACTCAAACCTGAGCACAAAAGCAGATTTTTATGTCAAATAGGTGGGGAGGGAGCTCAGGCCTTGAGCGAATTCCTCAGTGGCCTGGTTTCTACATCTCCAAAATGGAACAATGTGATTTTTTTTTCACTCACTTTAATGGGGTCTTGTTTCTAAATGAGAATGATGTGTTAAAAATAGTTACAGTTAAAACTTGGTATTTGGTGAGTATGAAAACCAACTTAGTGTTCAAAGAATTTCCTGTCGATTTTCAATGAGGCAAAACACCTCAAAGCAGCCAGTGCCAGTCAGCTGGAAGAGCAGTGTTCAAGCTGTGGGACCTGATGCTTGTCCTTCTGGAATTGGACTGATCATGCATTCCCTGATCTTTAAATATTCTGCTCACTGTCTGGTTCAGGGCGTTTGTACCCATCCCCTGCTGCTGTGCCTTTGCTCCTGACTTCCCTGTTCTCCATTTTCCTGTTGCTCCATATCCTTGTTAGCTCAGGCCAATTTTAGCTGCTTTACCTCATACCTGTTTTTCTCACAGATAATTACTTATGCTTTCTAGCTTGCATGTCCTCCCACTTCTGCTGCCTGTTTGGCCTTTGGTTTTGGCAATCCCTGGTTTCTATCTAAAGCTGTTTTATGAGTTTGATCCTTTCTGCCTGGGAGTTGTCCAATTGGCACCAGGGAGATCTGTTTTTCCTCCTGCCTGTGTGTGCAGCATGTGTACACTTTGTCAGGGTGCCAGTCTGCAGTTACAAGAAACACAGGTCGCAGAATAAAGACCTGTTTTACTGTGTTCTGAGGAGCAGAATTCTGTACAAAAACACAATGATGTTTTCTTTCTTCCACAACAGAAAAGCCATTGTATTGAAAGCCCAAAATCAAATGTCAGAGGCACACAAACTTCTGCAGAAATTATTGATCCACTGCCAGAAAATCAAGAACACTGAGATGGTGATTAGGTAAGAATGTTTCATTTTCAGAGTATTAAAGCCACTTTGCAGTGATTAGAATCAGCCATTTCAATTTGTCTGTGTTCAGACTTCACTAGTCTTCAGATTACCTGCTGTGATTCTGAGATTACAGTCATTTCAATTATTAATCACAGTATGGAGGAATCCTCAAAATATTGTGTCATTTAAACCTAGTTGTTTTTAATATGTAAACTAAAAGGTGGTAAACTTAGAGTTCCATGAAGGTTCATGGAAGAAGGAAAGACTGCATCTAAAATAAATAGGAAATGGAAATATGTGTGTGTGTGTAGTTTTACCTTGGTGTAAATTCTGAGAGAACTACAGTGTTATTTAATCTTTTGTATGTCTGTGGCATCTCCTCTTGAGGGTGTCATTTAAATTTCTTGTATATGCAGCAGCGTAATTCATAATAAAACCCACACCACTGTGGATGGAACACTTCCTTGGGAAACAAGTGGACATTTTTCATCCACAGTAAAGGTGTGTGACTGCTTGTACCTGTTTGTTCAGGGTGCTGCTGTCCATAGCAGAGCTGTACTGGAGATCCTCGTGTCACACCATCGCGCTGCCGGTGCTGCTGCAGGCTCTGGCCCTCGCCCGGGAATACAGCCTGCAGTACTTGGCTTCTGAAACTGTGCTGAACTTGGCTTTCTCCCAGGTAGGTCTGATTTGTGTTTTCACAGGGCTGCAGGGCAACATTTATTCTGGGGATCTGGATGCTGTTTTTACTCCTGTGAGATTTAAGAACACAACCTTGTTGGAATTAAATGATTGATTCCGAAGAAGCAACCTCTGAATGTAAAAGCTTTTGAGGAAGTTAATAGTTGAGTTTCACGTGTATCACTAAAATGTATAGTTACTGAATATAATTAAGCAGCATAAATTTCCCCTGTCTTAATGTCTTCAGTTATTTTTTTTTATGCTGGTATTTTGGCTTTCTAGTAGCACAGGTTGGCTTGTGTATTAAAAATAATGCTGGTAATTAGTTTAGTTATACTGTTTATTCTGAGAGGCGTGGCTGTCAGCAGTGACTGAGTGGAGAAGCCTTTCCCAGTCATTTCAGAGAGCAGCTCATTTCTACTCACAAGTTTGGATTTAAAAGAAGATTGTGGGGAAAAAGTTGAAAAAAAAATTGCACGTGTTACATCACATTATTAGAAACAGACATGGCTTGTGTTGGTATTCCCTGAAGAAGCTGCTCATATCGGTGGATTCCAGTGTGAGATCAGCAAGTATTTCTCTTTCAGCTGATCCTTGGCATTCCTGAACAAGCCCTGAATATCCTGCACATGGCAATAGAACCTGTCTTGGCCCACGGAGCTGTCCTGGACAAAGGCTGTGCCATGTTCCTGGTGGCCAAATGTCAGGTGGCTTCTGCAGCTTCCTACACTCCACAAAAGAAGACTGAAGGTAGTGTGAAGAGTAATTAATTCTCTCTGAAACTGCTCAGGAGTTCAAACCAGTGTCTGTACTGGAGTCCTCCTACACCAGTCTGTTACCTGGTTATTGGATACAAAATTAATTTGGAATTAGTTGTTCCACAGATGTTTATAATGGAAAACTGTTTATCTGCATGCTTTCACACACATAGTTTGCAGCAAAGGCTGAATAATAGAGAGAAACTAGCTGAGAGGCCGTGTTGCTAAGACACAAATGGTTTTGAAAAGCCGAGGAATTTATAATTGGCCTCCTTAGACTTGAGCTGCCTTGCTTGGAGTTGTTACTGTGATATTTTCTTAAATATGACTGTCCCCCTTTTTCCCACAGCTTTGGAATCTGCTATCTTGAATCTAAATGAAGCCAAGACTTACTTTGCCAAAGTGGACTGCAAAGAGCAGCTCAGAGACGTTCTCTACTTCCAAGCCCGGCTGTTCCACACCCTCGGCAAGACCCAGGAAAGGAACAAATGTGCCATGTTGTTCCGTCAGCTGCACCAGGAGCTGCCAGCACACGGTGTCCCCTTAATCAACGCCTTCAAGTGATGCATTTGAAGATGAGATTTGTTTGTTTTCCCCTTTTGGTTTTGTTTGTTTTTTTACAAACATCTTTGTATTGTATTAAGTCGACCGTGTTTCAGAATAGCTGCCAATAAATCATGGTCTGCTCTTGAACAAATTTGTGTTTTGTAACACAAACATCGTTTTCCACTCATTTCACTTTTATTCTGTACTTGGAATTAAGAAATTAGCAGGGAAAAAAGAGAAAAGACCCTCTTGACTGTGTTAAAAACACACTGAGGGGAGTAGTGCAGTCACGAAGAAGTAGCGTTCTGTTCTTAATAGTGACATTTCCCTGCAGGAATCAATGCAGGCTTTATGAACACAGGCATACAAACAATAGTGGAAAATGTAGGCAAAGCTCCTTTGTGCTCTTTTTAAGTGGTATGGAAGGGGGGGGATCTCATTTAAAACACGTCCTTGCTTTTAACCTGTCTGCAGTTGCTGTTTACGCTGCAGAAACAGATGGTGCTGGCAGAAGGGGAAAAGACAGGGTTCAGTCAGGGAGGTGTAACAGTGCAAAGTCCTGGCACTGTTGTTTCATGTGTCCATGTGCAGAGGAGGGATGAGAAGAGTGGGAAACAACAGCCCCAGCTCAGCTGAAATGTTTTTATTGTGTGTGCTCTCCCCTCAGCACTGTGTGCCATTCACCTGCTCTGCTTTTATGAGTGAATAGATGGGGATCACAACTGAAGTATCTGGAGGGGCCCCCAAGAAATCTGGAGAGGGACTTCAGACAAGGGATGCAGTGACAGGACAAGGGGGAATGGCTTCCCATTGGCAGAGGGCAGGGTTAGATGGGACACCAGGGAGAAATTCTCCCCTGTGAGGGTGGGGAGGGAGGCCCTGGCACAGGGTGCCCAGAGAAGCTGTGGCTGTCTCACCTCTGGAAGTGTCCAAGGCCAGGGTGGATGGCTTGGAGCAGCCTGGGATAGTGGAAGGTGTCCCTGCCCGTGAGATTGTTGTTGAGATCCCTTCTAACACAAACCATTCTGTAAGTGAGTATGTGATGTGCTGGCACTGACTGCTAGCAATGAGATCCTCGTTCTAGAAGAAAATTTCATTTTGGCTGTAGTGCGGAATTTGAGGGCAGATGGGATTACACTCCTGTGAGAGTAAACCTTTGGTGGGTGCCAGTCACCTGGTAAATACATAAAATCTGAACATCATTAAACCCCAGGAGATACCCTGCTTGGAAGCAGTCAATTTAACTGTGGCATTGTCAGCAATAAGAAAGCAAGACCAGATCGAAACCTGGTTCTGCTGGAGCCTGGCCAGGTAAGGAGGAAGACAGAAGCACTAAGGTGTGGTTGAGACAAGGATAGTCCGGTGTCAGTTTACACATTCCATTAATTAGTGCTGCATCGGGGCTGTTGGCAGATCATCAGGGCCTTGATTTTAAAACGATGTTTCCAACAGCAAAGGGGAAACCAGCTTTGTGGAACTGGTGATGGCTCATTCCCTCTCTGCTGTGTTTTAACCAACATCGAGGAGTTTAATCCTTAAAATGTTTGGAGCACCTACTGCGTTAAGGTAAGTGCATAAACATGATTTTTAGAGTGGCATTCAAGATTCTGATCAGAAATACAGTATTTATCAACAAAGCAGGCATGGAGGCCTGGATCTGC
>JANPWX010000137.1:2867967-2891273 GCA_024734555.1 Trochalopteron elliotii
AGGTGCCCTGCGCTTATCCTGGCCCATGTTCAACACCATCTCTGGAGTTTATGCCCTTTTGGGATGGTCATTACATATTGCTTCAGCAGTATTAGGCAGTATCCTCAAAATTATAAAAAAACCTTGGTAAAGACATTTTTGTGACTCCTGTTGAAACCTGCTGCTGGGTGTTGTGACACTACAATGCTACCAGCCTGGCTTTGCATTTTTTTCCCCAGTTCTTTCCAGCCTGTGTTGGCTGGGCCAGGCAGTGCAGGAGGTTCTTCCCTTCACCCTGGGGATGATGAAAAGCTTGAACACAGGGACTTGTCCTAGATGGGGCATGGGCACCTGTTTCCAGTATCTCATAAATTTGGGTGTCCTCTGACTTCTGGAGAAGCTGCTGAGAGATTTTTTTTCCATTAGAAGTCGGGTGGGGGATGCATATGGTCTTTGTATACTGCAGTGACTAATATATTTCTGGCAAGGTCTGTGCTCACCCGTAGGAAGGGAAACTGTGATCGATGCCCCCGTTGCTGCAGATGACACCACTCTTGGCACGGGCACTTCCACTGCTGACCGTGACCAGGGAAAGCAAAATAGCCACTGGACTGTGCCCAGGGAGACCAATAACTTCCCCAGGCTGACCCTGCTTGGCTTTTAACCAACCTTCAGCAGTAGCTGAGGAGGATCTCTGCGAGTAAAATCAGCCCTGGTTTTGGTGGTTTTAGTTCAGTTTTGTTAAAAAAAGCTGAAGTTGTGGTTTGTGAGCTGACCCCCACGGAAGGATGGATGGAGAGGTCACTGCTGAGCTGCCACCAAGTCTTACTTGATCCTGACAGTGTGTCTGGCCTTGCCACAGTGACACAGGTGAGGGAAAGGCGAGTGTGCGGCCCCTGCATCTGGGTAGAGAAACAGCTTCGGGCAGGGAAGGGCAGGCAGATACATCCATATGCTCTGATTTAAATCCCTGCAGCCAGTGCTGGCTGCAAGGTGTCACCCTCTGCACTTGCCCAGCATTGCTCAGTGTGTTCCTCTCCAGAGGTGGCCACATCCAGCAGGGCCCAGGCAAGGCCCCCATGCTCTCAGCAGAGCTGGGGTGGCCCGAGGGGGCTGTGAAAATCCCTCACCCTGGCGGGGGCTGATTTCACTCCCATTCGCTTCCGCTTGAGCCACGTGGATGCTGAGTGAGAGGGAGAGCTGCTGCCAGGGTTTCACAGACCTCTTTTCATTTTAATATCCCTCTCCTTGCTGAATTAGATGCGAGACTGATTGCTTCGATAATCCTGCTGCAGCCGCTATGGGTTATATATGGATTGCAGCCAAAAGCTGTGCCGATAAATCATTCCTATACACCAGGCTGTTATATTTCCTGAGGATTTTGTGGGCATGTGCTGCTCCCTTTTACATAAGGATCTGCTGGAGTTCATACCAGAATGTGCTGCTTTTCCCCAGGCAAGGGGTTGGTGTTGCCAAAGCCCCCAGGCTGTATTTTCTCTCTTTGGGATTACTGCCCTTGTTTCAGCTATTTTACTTTTCTCTCTGACTGGGAATACAGCTGTTCTCCACCTCTTCCTCCTCCTCATGTGCTTATTAAGGATAACAGGGCTGTGTTCAACAGTGTGACCCCACTTTTGGGTTTCTCTCAGGGGAGGTGTCATCTCAGAGGGCAGTTTCTTAAAACCCACATCCTCTGACCCTTTGCACACATGCAGAGGGAAAAGCCCTCTGATTTCCCACTTCAGCCGATGTTACGATGGGGTTTGGATGACTTTTAGTTTACAGAGCCTGGGGAAGCCTGCTTGAATTAATCAGACTTGATATGTTTATCCTGGTCAAGCCAATTAACTCCCGCCGGCCAGGACACGCTCAGCTCTCAAGTGTGACTGAGACTTTGTAACTCAATTCTGCTCAAGCCCAGCAAAGTTTATCAGAAACCCTTGGAAATCAGGATGCAGGTGATGCTCTGGAGGCAGGATGGAACGTCCAGCCGTGCTGTGGCACTGCTGGGGACTGGTGTTGCTACCAGCAATGTTCCTGGTGTGGTTTCATCCCAAGGCTGCCCCGATGAGCTGCCTTTTTTGGTGTGGCCGCAGAGCCCGGTGAGGGTAGAGGGCACAGCATTCCGGATCAGCACCGGCCTCAGGGCAGCTATTTATATGTGCCCACTGGAGGGGTGCCCAAAGCAGGCCAGGCTAATGGCCTCGAGATGCATCCCTGTGAATTCAGAATGAATGGGGGGGGCTTGCTTGTTTGTTTTAATCCATTTGGGAGTGCATTAAAACATGCTGCCGTGGGCTGCCAGCAGCACTGCGGGGAGAATTTGACTTGGCTGGTGGCTCCTGGCTCTCTCATCCAGCAAAGCCCCATCCAGGAGCAGATTCAGGCCCACGAAACTCAGCCTTTCTGGAATAGTTTGTCCTTGTTGCTGTTCGTTGTCTTATTTATAGCCTCTCCATCCCTGTGCTTCTCCGTGCCTCGGAGCAGCAAGCGGTGCCACGTTGGCTTCAGCTTCAGGCCGATCCCACTTGGGCACAAAAGCTCTGGTTTATAGATCAGTGTTGAAAACAGCAATTAGGCCATTGTGAAGCCTTGAGGACGGGGGAGACGATTTGATTTCTGTACTTGACCCATAATTTCTGCTGGGCTGATTCAGAGTGGTTGTGCTGCGGGTGCAGCATGGAAACTTCAATGGAGATGAGTGGAGCTAATTTTAACCGGCCGCCTCGTCGAGGTGTGGGAACCAGGCAGAAAAACGCCTCAAACCCTGTTCCTGCTTCTGGGCTGGTTGTTTCAGGATATTTTTTTTTTCACTTCCTTCTGTGGCAACTTGTAAACCTAGAAATTAAAAACAGCACCAGTGTTGGGGCAGGGAAGAGTGATGGTTTACAGCCAATCAACCTCTGAACAGCCTCAGGTGCTGTGAGGAGCCTGGCATGTGTGAATTAACATAATTTTCTCCTCTTTTTTAAGTATCACTTAATTATTTGATTTTTTTAATATTTTTTTTTTTTTGCTAACAGTTTTCTCATTTATCTCAAGGTTTGGGGACCTGAGTTTTGCACAGAAGGCCACAGGGCAAGGAACAGAAATCACTGGCAATGATGGGCTGTGGGAGGAAGCAGTGAGCCAGGGGACTGGTCCTGCACCCCACACTTGGTAAGTGTGTCCCTGTGCCCCTGAACTGCTTTGTTTGGGGGGGACTTGGCAGAGATGTGCCCACTTTGAGCAGTAAAGTAGGGAACTCAGTGGTATTTATGTGGGTATAGTGCAATTCTTTATCCTGCCCCTTTAAAACACCCCCTTTGGAGTATTTCCATAGTGGAGATGATGGAGTTGTTACTCTCTGGAGGTGTTTAGATAAAAAGGGTGGAAGGAGCAGTGGTGGCAGCTCTGGGGTTGAGGCTAGCTCTGGCCTGGGGTCTGTCCCATGGCAGGGTGATTGTGCATCCTGCCGCCATCCTGCACCACTCCCCTTGGCTTCACCATTCCTTATGGAATGAATAAATCAATCTGTACCACAACGACCAGCAGGAAATCCCGCTTTCCGCAGAGCCTGGCTGACCCACCCTGTGTTTGCAGGCACATCTCCCCACCACAGCATGGCCAGGATGAGGCCATCAGTCCCTCCACATCTCCACGTGTCCCCAGCAGCTCTCCCGCCCCAGAGCCCCTCTGCTGTGCCGGAGGCCGCCGAGCCCCCGCGGCTCTGCGGGACCCCCTGGCACTGAGCCCCGGCCACACCAGCATGGCCTCGCTCATCGTGGTCACCGACGCCACGGGCAGCGCCAGCGAGGAGGAGATGGACGTGCCCGGCACTGAGGGCCTGGGGGACGGCCGGAAGCTGCACCTCTCCGGCCGCAAGCTGTCCCTGCAGGAGCGGCCGCAGCCCGCCCGCTCGCCCGGCAACGGCAACGGCGCCAACGAACGCTTCATCTACCCCTCCCTCCCTTACTCCCCGGTGACGTCCCCGCACTCCTCCCCACGGCTGCCGCGGCGGCCCACGGTGGAGTCCAACCGTGTGTCCATCACGGGATTGCAGGTGAGGGGGATGAATGTTACAAGTGAGGGGATGAACGTTACAGGTGAGGGGGATGAATGTTACAAGTGAGGGGATGTTACAGGTGAGGGGAATGAACGCTACAAGTGAGGGGATGAACGTTTACAGGTGAGGGGGATGAATGCTGCTCCTGCGGTTCTCCTGCCCCCATATGCCTGGATTTGCCCACTGTGGCGTTTTCTCTCGTTTGTCTTTTTGGGATAAACCCCCACGGCGTGTCTGCAAGTGTGTGGTAGGGGGCATTGGGACATCCTGGGCCACGGGGTCAGCCCTCAGGGAGGTGAGACCCCAACTCACTGGTTTTCATGCCTTTTGCTGATGCCACCAGCTCTCACGGCTGTGTTCAATGGAAGCCAGGAGTGCAGCACAAATTTCTTTCTTTACGCCTTAAAAATAAAAAAAAGAGAAGTTCACTGAGATCTAATGAGAAAACAGACCTGCCTGCCCCCAGCCTGACAGAAAACAGGCAGCAAGTGGCTGCTTTGCCCAGAAGAAATAAAATTACTTGGCGCCAGGTCGCCAGCATTAAACCCCTCAGGGCTCTCCTGGTCCGCCGCTCTCGTTCCACATGAGTGGACAGGACAGGATCTCCTGCCCAGCCGTTAATGTCTGCAATTAGCCATCTATAAACACACCAACGTGTGGCTTGGTGGGTGGCTTCTGTGGCTCATGAATCAAATCTGCCCAGCCCCACATGGGTGCTTGGGCAGAGCAGGACGGGGTGTGAATTTGCAGAGAAAGTTTTGCTGGAGATTTAAAAGGAGAAGAGCAAACGCGAGCAGTTTTGTGGCTCATGCCAAACTTCCCTGCTCTCTCCCCGCAGGACTGTGTGCAGCTCAACCAGTACAAGCTGAAGGATGAGATTGGGAAGGTGAATATTGGGTTTGGAGTGGGATGAGGGGTTTTGGGTTGGGAGGGTGTCGGCCTTGCTTTCACTTTCCAGTCATGGGAATGCTCCAGAATGGGAGCAAGTCCAGCCACTCGCCACAGCAGCTCTTTGTTGCTCGCTGTTCTGTTCTGAATGGTGCCAATTGAATTGTGTATTTTTAAAATTATTACTAATTTTCCCCCTTCCCCCTCCCTCCCACTCAATGGGGCATTTGAAGCTTTTCTTTGCTGTCAGTTTGATGTCAGACCACACACCCCCCTGCTCGTCCCAGCATCACCCACCAGCTCTGTGATCCCTGTGGGGTGGGTTTGCGGAGGAGCCCAGAGCCCTGTTTGGTGATGTGGGTTTTCTGGATTGTCCCTAACTTTTGCCCCTTGGCTGTGCCCCTCTCCAGGGCTCCTATGGGGTGGTGAAGCTGGCCTACAACGAGGATGATAACACCTACTATGTGAGTAGCACATGGCCCCAGAGCTCACAGCGGGGCAGGTGGGAAGGGGATGGATCCCTCTGCTGACTCCCAGCCACATTTTATCCTTGACTTGCCCCAAATTCCACATTTTTTCCCCTCTTGCAGGCAATGAAGGTTCTCTCAAAAAAGAAGCTGATGAGACAGGCGGGCTTCCCCCGTAAGTGGCAGGAAGCCTTTTGGGTGGGGGATATTTTGGGGATCCTGGGGGATTGTTCCCAGCTGGACACATCTTTGCCTTCCCCACAGGCCGCCCGCCGCCCCGCGGGGCCAAAGCTGCTTCTGAGGGCTGCCTGCAGCCCAGAGGGCCCATCGAACAGGTCTACCAGGAGATTGCCATCCTGAAGAAGCTGGACCACCCCAACGTGGTGAAGCTGGTGGAGGTAAACTCTGGCCTCTTTCCAAAACTCATCCTTGAGCGTGACGGAGCCTGAATGCTGCAGGGGTGGGCTGGGAGAAGTGGAGTCACCCCAGAAGGGGGCAAGGGCAGGTCCTGCCTTTGGGAGCATTGTGTTTTCCTTGGTTTAGAAAGTTTTTTGTTCTCACCTCCCAAAAGGTTTTTTCTTCTCTGCTCAGAAAGGGAAACGCAGAAAAATGTTTCTTCTGTGGAGGAAACAAGTGCTGAGACAGGTTTTGGGGAAGAGCTGGTGTTTCTGTGAGTTCAACAGTGCAGCTGCCTTGCCCTCCACCCACTGCCTGTATGAAACAGTCCAAAAATCAAGAATTAAGGATGTGCAGGCTGCAGTTTATTTGGCTCATGAGTCAGATGATGCTTCCTGTGTGTTTTAAATATTTGCTTCCTTGAAGTACAGCTACATCTCTGTCCTCTTTTTTTCCCTACTCCTGTGGGTAGGAGCTCAGAGATGAGCAGACCATGCTGATGGTGCAGATGGTGTAGAACTGAGATGGCTGCTAAATAAAATATCACAATGCTTAATTTGCAACGTTTTCTTGGCACTGTTTAATTGCCTTTTTGCTTCTTTTGGCAGGTCCTGGATGACCCCAGTGAGGATCACCTGTACATGGGTAACTGTCCACTGCTCTGGGGTGTCAGAGGGATGGGGCAAAAGGTTCCCACTGTGTTTTGGATCAGCTCTGTATGCAGGGCTGGGTCTCTCTTTCACTGTGGGTATGGCCTGGATGTGCTGGAGGAGCAAATGAGATGCAGTCTGGGTTGTGAACAGAGACAAGAGTGCTTTATAACACTTTACTGACCTTAGTTCAACACCAGGGCATGCTTTGCCATGAGAGGCACCAGTGTTTGGTGTTCTCAGCTTTGAAGACAGGCTGATGGAAAGTAGTTTTATTCCTTTGACTTTGGGAAAAAAGCATGAGTTGATTTTCCAAGGTACGAAGGAGCCAAATCCCAGCCTGCCCAGCGGACTGCAGTTGTTTGCTTGGTGTAACTACAAAACTCTTGGAGAAAGCTTTTTTTTCCATCATTTATGTTCAGCCTGTACTAGTGGAGGAGCATGTGATGCCTTCATAGCCAAGGGCTGAGGTTTGCCCAGGGTGTGGGCTCATCCTTTCTGGATGAGGGGTTTTGTGTGCCATGGAGGGAACTTCACAATGCTGAAGCTGCAGCACTGAGAAGATAGTTGGCAGCATCCCCTTAACTGAAAATGGGAGCAACCCAAATGCCACGTGCCTTGCATAAGACGGCATCTCCTTTCTAAAAAGAACATATTATTTTTAGAATTTTTGTCATTAAAATAATTGCTTTTGTGCTGAGGCTGTGCTTGCAGGAGCCATATCCTGTAAGTGATCTGTAATCACCTTCTCTTTTGTGTTGCAGTGTTTGAACTGGTGAAGCAGGGGTGAGTACTGAATTCCAGATTTAGTCCTACTAAGACTTGAACATGAAATGGGTTTCTGGGTGGCAGAGCTTGTCCATGCAAGGTGGCAGTGGGGTGCAGAGGTGATGGGGAGGCTCATGGTGGGGCTTGAGGTTTGAAAAATGTCTCCCCAGCCTGGTTAGAGTTGACTGCACCCTATAGGTGCCTGTGTTTGAGGTTGTGACTAAGCCTTCAGACCCTGTTTCAGTACATCCAGGTGGGGAATGAACTTTGTTCTCTGTTTTCTTTGCAGTCCTGTGATGGAAATCCCAACCTTGAAACCTCTCAGTGAGGACCAGGCTCGGTTCTACTTCCAGGATCTGATCAAGGGCATTGAATACTGTAAGTGTCCCTGCAAAAATGATGGAATTTCTTATTTTTGTTTTTTTTTTTCTGAACATCTGGGGCTGGCTTTTCTGCTGGTGTGCAGTGCTGTTTCTGGTGGCTCATGCTGCACAGGGGTCTTTAAAGCTGGGGCTGGTCGTGGTGTTAGCAGAAAGAGCCTCAGGGAGCCCTCATGGCTCCTTTGCTGCAAACCACTGTTGCTGCTGAACCACTCGTTGTCCTTCTGGCTGCAGTGCACTATCAGAAGATAATCCATCGGGATATAAAACCTTCCAACCTCCTCGTGGGGGAAGACGGGCACGTCAAGATCGCCGACTTCGGAGTGAGCAACGAGTTCAAGGGAGCTGATGCCCTCTTAACCAACACAGTGGGCACTCCTGCCTTCATGGCCCCAGAGACCCTCTCAGAAACCAGGAAAATCTTCTCTGGAAAGGTATTTAACAGCAATTTGAATGGTCTTGGACTAACTTTGCACACACAGAAATCTTGTTGTAGATTTAACTATGCTTTCTTCACTCTGCAGGCTTTGGATGTCTGGGCCATGGGGATCACACTGTACTGCTTCGTGTTTGGGCAGGTAATGAGATGGATTTTTCAGTGCTGTTGGTGTTTGGAGGTTGGTTTGTGTCTCTCATGTTCCAGGTAAGCAGCGGGACTGGCACCTTGTGTCCCTGCTGGAACTGAGTGGAGATGAGGATGTGTGGATGGAAATGGGAAACCTTTGCCTGTCCCTGGGATGGGTGCAGCCAAAAGGGATGTGTTTCTTTTTTTCCCCAGTGGAAAAAATTCTGTGCCTGGGCAGATTTTTTAGGAAAGGAGCTCTTGTAGTAATTGGTAATTTTTGGTTAAATGTTTTTTTCATTGCATTTAAAAATAAACATTGATATTATTGGAAATCTTCTGGAATTTCCCTGTAACTAGATCTTTGCTTTCCTTCATACCCTATGAGATCCTGATGCTCCTCTGGCTGCCTCACTGCTGCCTCTTTAGCAGAGGTTGTTGCTTTCCTCATTGCTCTTTTTCTTCGTGGTAGTGCCCTTTTATGGATGAAAGGATCTTGAGTTTACACAATAAAATCAAGACCCAAACGTTGGAGTTCCCAGACCAGTAAGTACTCAAAAACAAAAACAACCCATCAATCCTTATTTTACAGCTCATTTGAGTTGTTTCTCAATCACTCCCTGGGTAGGGCTGGCCCTGTTCTTCTGTGGTTTTGCAAAACTCATGCTTTGAGTTGGTCTCCCTGCCCTGTACATGTGGGATCACACTTCACATTGCCTCCAAAGAGAATATTTTGCTTTTTCTGGGGGTTTGGAGAGGAGGGGGTGTACAAGAACCCAAAGCTGCTTCCCTGTTGGGGCTGGAGTCCAGCCCCTCTGCCCAGAAGGCCCGTAGTAGCTGGCACTGAGGTGAAGAGCAGAGGCAGCATCCATCCCTTTCCCCATCTCACCTCTCCTTTCTTCCTTCCACAGGCCAGAAATTACAGACTTCTTGAAGGATTTGATTACACGGATGTTGGATAAAAATCCTGAATCTAGGATTTCGGTCCCAGAAATCAAGGTACTGACCCAGCTTCCTGGTGCTGGCTGTGGCTTCACTTCTGTTGGGTTCTCCTTGCTCAACTTTTTTTGGGAGTCAGTTTGATCGCGCCAGGCTAGGTCCTCCCCCCGTGCCCAGGGCCCCTGGGCAGGTAAGTCCCAGCTCCTTCCCCTGCTCTGGGACCTGCTCAGCTTTGGGACCTTTGGTGCCTATAGAAGTCGCAGGCAAAAGGAAATCCCCTGAGTACAGTATTTCCTCTGCTACCAGGAAAGTACTGTGCAACAGCCTTTCGCAGGAGATTTCTGGTCCTTCGCCCCTGCGGGAGCCTGGAAGGGGCGAGAAGCTGAGAGAATGGAGACCAAGGTAGGGGGAAAGGATTGCGGGGGAATTGCGGAACCGTTTTGTGCTCCTCCTGCAGCCGACCAAGTCACCAGGTGTGTGGGCAAGGAGAAACAGGGGTTCTGCCTTCAGTCATGGATTAAACCAGGTCTAGGACGAGGGCTCGGTGGGTCTCCCCGTCACTGCTGCTCATATCTGTGGACTGGAATAAATCTCTCCTGCCTCCTGATGCTGTCTCATCCATAAGATGAGAATGAAGACAGGTCTCCTTCCCTAAAGCCCAGAGATGCCCCAGTACTGTAGGTCACCAAGGTTATGGCTTGGTTGTGTAGCTGGGGCCAGCGCTGGCTCTGGATGAGCCACACCACGGCATGTTCTGCTGGGGGCTGTGCAGTTCCTGGCAGTGCTGGGGTGAGCTGGCTCACCAGTGACATGGCACATCCCTGCCCTGCTCCCTGGCGTTTCAGGAGCACGTAGGGGCCGTAGCTTGGACAAGGAGATGCGTTTGCCAGGCTTGTGTAGTTTGAGTTATGAAAAAGAGGAAATCGTTCCTGACAGGCTGTGTTATTCATTGAAGTTGCACCCCTGGGTCACCAAGAACGGAGCGGAGCTGCTGCCCACAGAGGATGAGAACTGCACCCTTGTCGAGGTGACTGAGGAGGAAGTGGAGAATTCAGTCAAGCACATCCCCAGCCTGGCCACCGTGGTGAGCACAAAGGAGTTGATGGTCTATGGATGCACAGTGGGGTCCACACTGCTGGGGTTGGCCCTGAGCAGCTGGAGTTCTGCTGAAGGGCAAAAGCATTGGGCAGGATTAGAGACCTTCCCTCTCTGGAAACAAGTGCTCCAAGACACTTGGGAGTCTCAGGGTCTCAGCAGCTCACTGAACATGGCTGTACCCCACAGTGCAGAGGAGTATTTTAGAGCAGTTCCAAAGGTAATTGTCAATGGGTTGCTGGTCTTCACGCTTGAGCTGGTTCCCTGTTTTTGCTCAGGGCAAAAGAGGTCTGGTCCAGAACCTGCCCGTGGCCAGGAGCAAGTGTTTTGGCTAGGCACAAGAAGCTCCTGCCCTGTTCTGCTTGTCCAGCTGTAGGGGCTGTGGGAGCTTCCCAGGATGGAGATTTTTATCTGGGCCACGACGTGCATCAGCCCCCGCCTGGAGCTATTCTTGGTGACTTCATCTCATCTCTTTTCAAGCTCATATTTTTATTCTCTGCAACCCACTGTGGTGGTGAGAACCACACTGTAACCCTGTCCTGTGTGGAAAGTGAAATCCTTTATGGTTTTGTACCCAATGATTTCTTTGGGTGCCGCCAGCCCTTGTGTTAGGAGAAACAGCGAGTGACCATTCACGGTTCCCTGGTGTGGTGTTATCTACCTGTAGGCACCCAGGCTGTGATTTTTTTGAAGAACAGGTTTACCTTTGAAGCCCCTTTTCCATCTCACAGCTGTGCCCACTTGCGGCCTCATTTCTGGAGCTCTCTCCATGTTGGGTACCCTGCAGAGATCTCACTGACCACAGACATGTGAATATGCAAATGCACCTTGTGCTGCCCAGGCTGAAAATGCAGATTTTGCTGTAAAGAGATAACGACTGATGAGGGGTTTGCCCCCTTTTTCCTGTTCAGTGGGGACTTGATCAGCGGGCTCAGTGCTCCCAGCCCTGTTGAAATCCAGGTGTGTTCAGCACAGCTCAAGGCAAATCAGATTTTACTGCACCTCTTTGACTCTTAAATAACCCACTGCCTTCAGGCAGATGTGGTATTTTCACATTTGCATTTGATCTTCAAAATTACCCTCTGGTGCCTGATCTTTGTGCAGCCAAGTGCAGACGTTGACGCTCCAGTATGAGACTCACTCACAAGGCTTTGACTCTTCAAATACCCTCGCCTTCAGACACAGAACTGCTCACTGTGTGCTCTGGTGAGCAGATGCACGAGGCACAGAGGGATTAGAAGCAACATCAAATGAAGCCAGGGGCTCTCAGAGATGCACCTGCTGAAGCAGGGTCCAGTGCTGCTCACCTTGTTGTCTGCTCCCACCAGCAAAGCAAGCTGGGGGATGCTGAAGAATCCTGACACATCTCTGTTCCCAGCAGTCTCTGATTGGTAACTTTGTGTTTTGCAGACAAAGCTGGACAAATGGACAGCTTTTCAGTTTGGTTTCAGATGAACATTAAGGTAAAATTGTGCCAGTTCCTTCCCCTTTCCCTTTCCAGTGAATTATTTTGCCAGGTAATCATGGAGGACTGGGAATTTGCAAGTACTGGATGCAGTAATCAGTAAAACCTACTTCTGGGGAGGAAAGAAACCTCCCAGACTTGTTTTTGCTCTCCTTTCCAGCCTCTTACACTTAGTGTGGCTCTCACTTGCAAGGGTTTCAGATGAGGATACAGCCCCTGTATTAAGCAGCTGGAGACTTGCAAAGATGCTTCCTTCTGTTTTCTACTAATAGAGAACTTTGGCTTGTTTTCACTAGTTTTTTTAATTACTTGGACATGCAGGTTGGATGTTCCTGTTGCTCTTGAATATAGGAAAAGCACCCCTGATGAACTGCATTCTGGTTTTGCAGATCTTGGTTAAAACGATGATCCGGAAGCGATCCTTTGGGAACCCGTTTGAGGGGAGCAAGAGGGAGGAGCGGTCATTGTCTTCCTCTGGGAACCTGCTGCCGTAAGTGCCATCACCTCACTTCAGTCCCAAAAGACATTTGCAGCTTTTTCTGATGCTCTTGAGGAGAAATTCAATAGTTGGGCTTTGAAAGTTTCAAGGGGGCCATGCTGCAACATTCACACCCCGTCTGTCTGATCTGTAACTGCTTTATGGGATTTTTGTGTCATGGAATATCCTGCTGTTCTGATGGGATGAAAAACATCTTTTTATGGCACTTCCAGCCTGTTAAAGTGGGGAGGGATGACACATGCTCAGCATCCCAAAGATCCCATGGCAGGGAAGGGGCAGAAACTGGTGGCTCATGGCCTGCTTTGCCTTTTTCTGAGTCGCTCAACGGCTGTTTTATTTCCTTTGGAAACAGGAAACAAGGCAGTGAAGATAACCTGAAATGCAACGACTTGCCCAACGTGGGAGAGGAGGAACTTCTTTCTTGAACGTGGACTTTGCGGTTCTGTTGAGCAGCTCAATCCAGGGCACGTCACCAAGTGTGCACTGGGGACGAGGTGACCAGAGCCCAGAGCAAACACACAGCATGACATGGCGCTATCTCAGTACAATGCTGGATGTAGAGCTCACATAGCAGCATGTTATCACCTGTTATCAGACATCCCATTATTTGCCATAAACGTGGAACATCTCCCATCACTCGGACCGCTGACTTCTGGTGGGAGAGGCGCTGGCGGACAGTGGAGAGGTGAGCGCTGGTGGTGGTGAGCAGCAACGGGGCTTTGCAAAAACAAACCCCACAGCAGCCAAAGGAAAATGCATTGGGAGCTGCTTTTAGCTGGTTTTAAAGCCAAGTAACTCGCAGGGACTGACGCCAGCGTCCCAGGGGCACAATGCCCGTGGCTGTGGGCACGTGCAGAAAGAAGGGTGAAGCTTTTGCCAAGTGGGATACACAGCAGTAAAACCAACCACACGTGTGCACTTTGAGAGTTCACAACCTACCAGGAATGTTGTTGCATCTATTTCTTGTCGTTCTGGTTTGTTTTTAATTGACACCTTTTTAACTGCATGGGAACAAAGCAAAAACCCACCTTTTCAGCTTTTTAAAGAATGCCTACATTTGGGAGCCAAGTTGTATGAAACAGCACCTTCAGGATGTTCAGAAAGTGAGGTTAATTACCTCCTCAGGTAATTAATGCCCTTTCCAGAGGCCTTGGTGTGACCAGGACTTGGTAAGTTAGGTATTCAGTGTATGAAAGGAAAAGGTATTTAAGGGCTTAAGTTCAGTTTGAACTATTTTTGCTGCAGACATATGAGTGAAAGGTGGTGTTTAGAATGTTTTAAATAACAGATGAAGCACTAACAGTTTGTTTCTAAATCTTTTACTTGATCTAGGTAGATATACTATAAAATATAAAATTCAGGGTAAAATCCTTCACTTCCATGTACATTACATGGTTTACTACAATTAAAAATAATACAACTTATGCTGTTTTTTAAGTATAGACTTAGGGCTCGTTTAGAATTTAAGATCTTAATGATTAGCTAGTGATTTTCAAAGAGAAGTTTGTTTTCCAAACTCTTAATCTGGATTCTGGGGCCAATGCTATGTATTTTTTGCAAGTTTGTTACCAGTAATTTGTGAATGCCTGTGAATCAGAGGCTTGTTAGTAAATTAAGTGTATATCCAGTTAATGGATTGTTTCTTACGAAGAGCTCTTTCACCTTCAGTCAGATTACTCTGATTATTTGTGGTGCTTGTACAAAATAATAATCTGTCATGTGGTGGGAGAGACTCTGGCATTCAGACTCACTTTCCCAAGTTCTCTGTGCTCAGACAAAGCTGGAGAATGAGGAGCCAGGGTTTGCCTGAGAAAAGAGGTCACGGTAAGTACAGTTGTTTTGTGGCCGGAGTGTGGGAGGAGAGGGGAAAAGGTCTGATTTTTTCCCTTTCTCAGTCTGATGTGGTTGTGTGACCTTGAATGAGGCATTTGATGTACCTGACAGAGGAGGATTTGAGTCTCCCAAGCTTGTGAGGGACTGATAAGGTCTAATTATTTGCCCTCAGGAAGAAGGCACTAGGAGACTGCCAAGTGTCTCGATTAATGGTAAAATGTCTGCCTATTAACCCTGGCCATGGATGCCCTGCCTTTAGAAAGTGACTGTTCCCTTGTCTTCCTTTATTTTATCCTGGGCAGCACAAGCAGCAGTGTGCCAAGGTCCTTGGCCCCGCTGCAGTCAGACCTGGCCTGCTAATTCCTGTTTGAGACTGGTTTTGGTTAAAGCCAGGACATCATTAGCAAGGGTGCAGATGCCTACCCAAACTGTCCCTTACACCTTTTGATCGCTTGAAGCGATGTTCCCCCTAAATTGCAACTTATTCTGGAAGCATTGTGCTGCTGGCCTCTCTCCAAAGCCAGTGAGGACAGTTGGTGGTTTAGGAGCAATACTATGGAGTTTGGAGCCATAAGACACGCACTGTTTTCCTCCCATTTTAGTCCGAGGCTACGCCAAAGCCCTGCAGCTTCAGCTATGGGAAAACCAAACAGGTAACTTGGGGGCAGCACTACTACAGCTGCCTGCTCCCCCTGCACAGGACTTTTCATTGTGGAAATGTGTGTGAGTGGGCAGCCTGGTTCTGTAACCCTGCAAATGGACTCGATCTGCCAAAAAAAAATGTAAAAAGCTAGGGGATCCTATTCTTCGTAGGTAGTGCATAGCAATGTGTGTGGTGTGTTTGCTAGAGGTGTGTTGTAGAGATCTCTGTGCTGCCCATCCCTGGGTGTGATTTGTCAGGTGAGACAGTTTACATTGACCAAACAGGTCTGCCAGGTGTAACGCAGCTTCTCAACAGCTGTACCAGCTCCCCCATGCCCAGCCAGTCTCTGGGCCTCAGATACTCCCACTGATCAGTGTCTGACTGCCTGCACGGCCTTGGTTCTATAGGATGCTAAACTCAGCACTTCCCCAAGGTGCTCTCCAAACTGAGTGTCCCTCAGTGCAGGCTCTGGTGGGGCTGCAGCCAAATGCACATTTCGGAAAGAAACACAATGTGGATTTTTCTGGTTGGTCAGCTCTGTTGAAAGCATAAAGCGTGGCCGTGTGAGGGAGATCTCTCTAAATGCATGAGCTGTTAGAGAAGCTGTACTGTGTATATAAACCTGCTCAGTTCCCCAGCTGCTGTTCCTTAGTAGTAATGCTGGCTTTCTCCTTATAGTGAAGTGAACATTTTGCTTGTGCCTTGGAACTGGGCGATAGCTTGATTTCCCCAACCCCCTTCCTTCCAAGCAAGCCCGGTGCTGACTGTGGGCTTATTGCTGGGTACTAAGCCTTTTTGGCTCTGAAAGCACATAGGAAAGTGCTAAGGGGAAACCAGGCCTCTTATCTGAGTAGTTTTCCATGGTGTTCCCCTCTTACCTATCAGGCAATTGATCTGTTTCTTTTCTAAGGTCCTGAACTATTCCTGATTTTTATACTGTTTGTTTAATGACCAAGGCTTGTGTTTCACTCCTACCCCTTTATTATGCATTTAACTTTATCAGGTGTATCAAGTTTAAATACTGTGTATTTACCACTTTTAAATTATATTACCTAAGAAGAAAGAATAAACCAACTACTAAGTGTTTTTCCACACATGTGTTCAAGCTTCACTGTACAAGTTGAAATAAATGACATGCAACCAAATCCAGAGTTAGTTGATCAAATGAAACCATTATTCTGTTTGTGTGGTCTTTACCAAGCTGTGAGAATTTGGTTGTTGGAAGAGCAATCTGAAAGCACTCTCCTGTGTTAGTGAAGTCTGGTGTTCTACCACTACTGGGGGTCTTGGGCTAGGATGAAACCACAGCAGCTCGACCCACTGTATAATCCAAACTGAGTGTTCACATGCACAGACTGGAGAGCTGACTCTTGGAAAGGCACTCTTTGAGCTGGGACACAACTTAGTGCTCAACAGCAGCAGGCACATAAAGAATAAAACAAAATGATAATGCTGTGGTTTACCCACTGTGCTGCTGGAGAAAGGCAGCCAGGATGCTGGAGGTATGGAATAGATCCCAGGGCTCAGCAACACCAGAAAAGGTTCAGAGAAAGGGAAGCCCTGGACTTTGTGAGTCAACGTGATCACTAGAGGTGCTCAAGGCCATGTGAATATAAAAGCACACAAATCCACTTCACTCAAATTGTGTAAACCCATTAAATGCAGCAGCCCAGACACAGGGTTGGTGTGGTGGTGAAAAGCATGGGAGGTGTGCCAGGGAATAACAGATCTGTTCTTCCAAGCAGCTGGTACCAGCACTCAGATAAAGACCCTAAGATCTTGGCCTCTGACTTACAAGTCTTTTTCCTTGGAGAGGGTTTAAGGCAACAGACATGGACAAGGTGTCAGGAGAGCCAAGGCAGAGCAGCTGTAGTTGCAGCAGCACTTCTGCTGAGAGAATCAAGAGGCAAAGCCCACAAAGCCCTGGCTTTGACAGCCCTCCACTAACACTTGGTATGTGGGGAGAAATGAACAGTCAAAACCCAGCTTGCAGAATTTCAAGAGGACTGAGGGAAGGTAGCATTTTATTAAAGTAAATTTTAAAGTAATAGCATAAAAATTAGAAAAACAGAAAAAAAAGTTCTGTAACCAGTAAGCCATTTATCATAGAAGAATGGAGCCAGACTCTGCTTTATCTTGGTCTGTGGCCACTGGAGCTTGGAGACCCAATTAAATAGTAGGTAGAGGCTCAGCTAATCTTCACAATCCTTCAGGGAAAGAAAAATGACAACAGCAAGGAGCTGCTGTCCCAAGGGCAGGCACCTCCTGGCAATGGCCATGTTCACTCTAAGGAAGAATCTGTGCCTATTTGCCTGTGCCCTCTGCTATCAGTGAGCTCAGGGACAGGAGAACTGGCAAAATGATGATGCCAGAACCGTCCCTGTCCCAGGCTCAGCCAGTGCAGATGTCTGGCATAAAGCACAATTTCCCTCTGTGCTAAGTGCAAATAACCTGGAAAGACAGAAGACAAGGAGTAGACCCAGTTCTCCCTGGGACTGGCTCCCAAGTGGTGAAGAGTAGTGACTGGTCCCTTTCTCAGTTTCATTCCCCTCTCCCTTCCACCAAAGAGGGAGCGGTCTCATGGCAGGGTCAAGAAATGTTCCCAGCAGTAGTTTAGAACAGCAGTTGGTCCTGCAGCATCAGGAGCTCAGGAGTTTGTTCCATATGTCTCACCAACTCCCTGCAAGGATCAGAGATTACAGTTCTCTGCCAGAAACTCTTCTTTCTCCTCTTTCCAATCACATAAAATCCTTTGCACAGGCAAGCTACTTCCTGTTACTCAGACTTTACTTTTCCAGTGGCACAAGGTGTCTTGATTAGGAAATCTGCCCTCTGCAGCCACACTTCCCACCAAGCACAGGGCTGTAGGGCTGAGCTCTGTCCTCAGCACCAGTCAAGTAACCAACTACATCCCACTGATCAAACAGATTATTTGGACCCTGGAGGGAGCTGTAACTGTGGCTGTCAGCACCCTGGTCTCAGAAAATACCAACCCATTGAATGGGTTTTTTCACAACTGCAGGAACCCCAAAAGCCAAGAAAGAAGGATTTGATGGGAATAGGGCTGTTCCCTACAGCTCTTAGAAAGCAAATGCCAATGTCTGCAACCCAAAAAGGAGGTGCAGTAGGAGCACGACAAGTTCTTGAACATATATTTTCCTCTCCAAGAGTGGTTGCCCAGGAAACATGACAATATTTGTTTCTAGTGCTCTTCCCTGCAACAGCTCTGAGGTAAAAATTAACTTCTCTGACAAAGACAAAGTTTCCTTAGAACTGTGGTTCAAAATCCCCATTTGATGTGGACTTTCTACATCCTGTTTCAGAATCTCTGTGGAGTCAGAGGAGGAAGCAATTCTGCCTTTACCCTGCCTTCGTTAATGCTTACCAGTTCACAGTCCTCCACACATTTGTATTTCTTCTCCCAATAGTAGTATCTCTTCTTCATGCAATACAGAACAACAATGTCACACAGCACTGTTGCCTAGTGGAGATTGAAAAAGTTTAAGACAATGATCCTCACAACTGAGGCAGTAATCCAGAACTGAGTCCAAGTGCAGACAGCGTCACTTACCACACCAAACAGCGCTAAGCCAGAGCCGATGTTAATCATGGTAGGAATTACATCAAATTTTCCTGCCTAGAAGACAGTCACAAGCCTGAGCATGCTTTTCAGCATCTCTGAAAGCTCTCACTACAAGACCTCCAGGAACTGTCACCCTACCTTTCCAAACACCATGATATCAAAGCGGATGCCATAAGCTTTGACAAGCGTCCGTGATTCAGTGCCATCACTATTCTTGTAGTATTTTGCAAACCTGCAGAAAAGATAGGTCAGAGCTTAGCTGGAATTTTTGAGGTTGCTTATGTGATCATGCAACATCCAGGTGTGTTCCCCATGCCAAGAGGATGGGCTGAACATTGGTACTTCCAGACACAAGCTCCAAGTGATGGAGATTTCATGCTGGCAAGCTCATGTAGGAGAAAAGCCTAAAGCAGATGAATTCAGGACAACAGTGTGCACTATAAAATGAGGAAACTTGCAAGGCATGGGAAGGGGAGAAAGCGGTTTTAGCAGGGGAGCAGGACTAACAGGAAGAAATAAATTCAGCTACACGAGAGAGGCGGGCAGGCGGCTGCAGGGGACCAGGCAGCCGCGAGAGGGCAGGGCCGGGAGCACCCGCGCGCCTCGGCCAGGCACACAAAGGCTGCTCCGTGTCCGCACTGGGTGACACCATGCAAACGACAGGGAAAAGGGATGAGAACAAACAAGAGATCAGACTTACTCCGCCACGTGGTTGACTAAGCCAGGAGGAAGCAGAAAAGAGGGTGGAAGAGAAAAGGAAGGATTGGTAAGGGGCTGTACCAGAGTGAAATTAGCAAGAGCATTTCAGATCCAGCTGTGATATGCTCCAGACAGTCCTGACACCCTGATACCTGCCGGCCTGGCACCTCCCAAACACACATTTGTGCTCTGCACAGCTCCTCAGCAAATTCATCCAAGTTCCACCCCAAGATCCTCTGTGCTAAGTGAGATTTTGTGATTCTAGAAGTAACAGCCCTGAGCCGTGTTTCCTCACAAGCAGAAATCCTGCAAGGACCTTGGCAAGGTGGCCAATCCATATTATTACATTTGAATCTGGAGGCAACCAGCTGCCAACTCTGTGCTGGTGTTTTACTGAAGTGCTGGACTTGGCTGTACTGGCCAGAATGCTGTATGTGGTGGTGTATGCCAGGAGACTCCTGGTGCAGATATGGTCTTCAACTGACAGAGCCACTTTTACAGGTTAGTTTTTCCCCTAAGCAGATTGAAGGACATGCTTCAGTCTCCCAACCCCACCTGAGTCCCCTCAAATTCTGCTCTATCAGCACACCCTGAGACAGTTGTCCCACTGCCACCCCATCGATCAAACAGCCATCAAAAAGATGATGGAAACATGACTCAGGCACTCTGATGCAATCAGTGGAGAGCTTCAGTGTCCTCCCCCCTCTGCTGTGGTTTGCACACAGTGAGGATCCCACTTCCTCTGTCTTATGGCATCAAAAAAGCTCTCCAGGTTTTCTTCTGTTGCTCTCCAAGCACCACTGAAATCCCCGAACTACCACAACTGTCAGTGACACACGGAGCTGCAGGGACACCAGGTGCCCTCCACAGCCACGTTACCTGAAGTTGTAGCCCGGTGAGACGGTGTGGGCAGAGTCCTTGCTGTCGAGGCGCCTGAAGGAATATTTTGGCACACAGTAGGAAGCAGCTCTGTCCAGGTTGCAGTCCCAGTTGATCTGCAGTGCCATGACTCCACCCTGTCAAGTGGAAGAGAGGAGGTGATGGACAGTCCAAGTGCACAGCCAGCCCAGCACTAGACTCTCTGCTGACCAGGACCTGATTTACTGGCTCTAATCCCAGCCTCAGTCCAACACTCTTTTCTGCTGCTACAGAACCTAGCCCATAATCCCACCCAAACAAAGCAAGGCCAATTATTTATTAAGTAGAATTGACTCCAGTCCCTCTGGCCAGAGCACTCTCCATCCTGCAGCTCATCTATGTTTTGTGGATCATGCCACAAGGCAGAAGGGACAACCCCCTACCACTCCTCTTCTAAAAATAGCTGAAGCCCAAGAGAAGGGTCTGCCAAATACCTCCACAGCCATTTCCTGGAAGTCCTGCCCTGCAGCTTCAACAATTTTCCCTAAACGGAAGATAGGGCAGAAGGGATCTGTCTGGGCATCATAGATGCAGTTCTTGAGGTAGGTGGAGTTGATAGTGGGGAGGATGTTTCGCCTACAGGAGAAGAGAAAGAGAAGAACTGTTGCATCCCCTTTACTGCCCACGAGACCAGACAGTGTCATGACCCTCTCACTATTTACTTGCTGAAGTTGAACTTGCGGTACCAAATGTTGTTCTTCACCAGAAGGGTGAAGTTCTCAGCTTCTCGCAGGAACGCTGGCCTACAAAACAACAGGGAAACACAAATGGGAATCTGCAGAGTCCTTGCTGCTCATCTCTTCAGCTACTCCCAACAGCATCTCAGTGGGAGAAGCATCAGCTGTGTCCCATGAGCCTGCTCTCAGGGGGGGCACTGTGGAGTAGGAAGACAGCACTCACTTGGGTATGTGATAGTCATTCTCCACGGGGCACCACGCAAAGACTTCACAGGTCTTAATGGTGCTGTTGTATGGAACACACTCCCCAGTCTGGATGCCTGGAAAGACATGTGCATGGAGGTACTACTGAGCAAAACCAGGCAGTATTTGACCTGTGACATCCCCTCACTCCATATGGTGAAAGCAATTCTCCCAGAGGTGAAGTGCCACTACCGAACCCACATTATCTTCCGTTGCAAGTGTAATTTCAGAGAAAGAAGCATCAGGTGCTTTTCCTGAGTCAAATCCTCATCCATTTGAAATGCTGCTTCAGGGACTAAAGGCCATGAAAAAGCTTCACACTGTTTGCCAACTCACCAAAACCCATGTCTACCCAGCATCCACCCAACAGTCTAAGTCCATCTGGTCTTAGTCCACCAGAAGAAAAATCTGAGCTTCCCCATCAGTTCTCTTACATGTGAGAGAAAGAGAAGAAGGAGACTGAAGTGAAATGCTGCTTACTTCACAGCAGGGAGTGCACAGCACAGAGGCACCACAACCCAGACTTAAAGGAGCCTTTGCAGTAGGTTTCTTACCACTGCTGTGGGTGCTGACATATCCTGGAACACAGTCGTTCTTCTCCTTGCACTTTGTTTGATCGTCTGGGAGCTGGAGAAGAACAATAGTTACATAAAACTCTGAGAACCCTCTCCCCTGCACTCCCACCCACACAAGGCAGGATTAAAGCAGATTCTGCACCTACCTCCGGGCAGTGGCCTTGCGTCTGGTTCAGTGTGAGTATCAGATTAGTCATGACAAACACGGCATTCTCACCCTGAGCATGCAAAACAAGACGGAAGTTTAAGAGTGACAGTCTGCCAAGGCACTGCACCAAACATCTTTGTTGACAGAGCTCAGGTGGCCCAGCAGAGGGGACTTGCTCTGGACACTGCTGGTGCAGTGCTAAAGGAGCAGATTCCTGGTGCTGCTGTGTTTAGCCAGAGGAAGGGACTGGCAGCTCTTTCTGTCCTCCCACTCTGCCCAAAGTTCCTCATTCATATTGTGAAAACAGAGCTCACACAGCTCCTCAAGGGAGTCGTAAGGCAGGAGCAGAAACAGAGCTCCAGCTGCAAGTCAGAGCACAACTCCCACACTTTTCTTTTTGCAATATATCAGTTAGGAATTTGCCCAGTCCTGTTTCTTCAGGGAGCACTATTTTCATTACTTTACTTTCACTACTTTCAGATCTCCAAATCTGTCATCTGCTTCCGCTCCACTGATATGCAAATATGACCAGCCAAAATCTGGCTACATCTGTCTTTTTTTCTGCACCACATGTCATGCAGACAGAGGGACCCATGACCAGCAGCTTGGCTGTGCCTGTCCAGCCCAAAGGCCACCACATATGGCGCACACAGCACAGATTCCCACAGATACAGTCAATCAGTAACTACAGCAATGCTTCCTGCTCAGTTCTGCATCAGGTGATTTGCAGGTTGTTCCTGTGGCTTCTGCCAACAACCTAACTTGGGGTTGTTTGCTTTACAAAGCAGTAAAAAGATGACAGGTGGTTATTGTTGTAGCTTCTTCCTAATGCCTGCAAAGTTCTTCCTCCTCTGCCAGGACCGGTGCTCCTGCAAGTCTTTGTGGGCACCATGGACAAGTGGGCTCAGAGAAGGAAAGTCTCCAAGGAAAACTCAGAGCCCATTTGAGTACTCAAAGGGGGCTTATAAAAAGGAGGAAGGGGGATTTTAACACAGCCAGATAGTGATAGGGTAAGGGGGAACACTTTTAAACTAAAAGAGGAGAGATTTAGAATAGATACTAGAATTCTTCACTCTGAGGGTGGAGAGGCCCTGGCACAGGTTGCCCAGAGAAGCTGTGGCTGCCCCATCCCTGGAATTGTTCAAGGCCAGGTTGGGCAGGGCTTAGAGTAACCTGGGATGGCAGCCCTGCCCACAGCAGAAGGGTAGAATGAGATTATCTTGGTTGCTTTCAAACCCAAACCGTTCTATGATTCTACACACGCACACACACAGACACACTTTTCTTGGAACAAGCTTCCCCAGGGCAGGTGCTCAGCATGATCTGCAACAAAGCAAAGCTGCTTCATTCTCTCATATCATGGCCACACTGGAGCCAAAGCTGCTCCAGTTCTCAGTGGACTTTAGCAAAGCAGTAGCTGTTTGTTAGAAAACCTTCTCTCTGCATGTGAAAGTGATTGATACCTGAGGAGGGATGACATAGTCAGCTACATCCCAGATCCTGGCTCCCAAGGTGGATGTGTTCGTCAGTGTCACTCCCTTCACCTTTGTGGTTACAGAACTGACAACAGAATCTGTTTCCTGGTAACCCTTTTCCCACAGAAAAACCCACCTGAAAGAGAAGGATTGCAAGAAACAATTGATAAACACCATAAACAAGTTCAGGTTGGAATTTCTCCTTTTTCCATGTCACCCGAAAAGGCCATTCCACACAGTTATACAGCATTTCCTTACAAAAGGGTCACCAGATTGGCAATCTCCTGTCTGATTTTTGGAGTGATATTTTTTCAGACTGGTTTGCAGGGTCTAATTTGCTTTTATGCCCAGCCCTGCTGAGGGAACGACAATCACCTCC
>JANPWX010000137.1:2891673-2902150 GCA_024734555.1 Trochalopteron elliotii
GCCCCACAGCGCCCCGAGCCGCCCGCCGCGCGCTCCCGCAGCCCCGGGGCCCCGAGCGAATTGCCCGAGGCCAGCGGAGGCGGCGGCACCGGCAGCCACGGACTTTACACGGCTGTTTTCACAGAATAACAGAACCCACTAGGTTGGAAAACACCTCTGAGATCATCGAGGCCAGCCTGTGACCACGTTGTCAAATAGACCAGAGCACTGAGTGTCACGACAGTCTTTACTTACGCACTTCCAGGCTCCGTGACTCCAACACTTCCCTGGGCAGCCCGTTGCAATATCTAGTCACCCTTTCTGGGAAGAAATTCTTTCTAATTCTTCGTAATGTCCAACCTAAACCTACCCTGGCACAGTTTAAGTCAGTGCAAGGATCAAGTAACTGCCTGCAAAAGAGCAGAGCGTATTGAAGACTGTCACCTTCCCATCCACAATGACCAAATTCTTTATTTATCCTCTTGCAGGATTAATCTTTGCTTTAAAAGCAGGGATCTACCACCTAGTTCATGTACCCTCCACCTCATCCTGAGATACCCAACACAATTCTTATTGTAGAAACATCACTATAACCCTCATAAGAGCAGGTAAATCATCAGGAAGAGATGAAGTGAACTGACAGTGGCAGTGGGAATTTCAGGCAGTACAAAACTATTAAGACCCTTTAGTTCAGCTATATATTAGTAAAATGCTTAATTTTTTACCAAAAAAGCCAAAACAGGTAGGACCAAAAGAAGTGGGGAAGGGATAGGAATATGAGTGAATATTCAGTGTAACTTTCAAAAGGAGAATTGGTTCATATACTAGAACAGAAATGCATAAATGCCTACAGTAGTATTTTCTCACTTTAGATAGATAAGATGCTGCAATATGAATATTAACACAATTAATGCATTTTTCTACTGGAGATATAAATACAAGTGGCATAATCTGCCAGCAGTATATCTTAAAATGTATGTGGAGAATGGAAATGGCAAACTGCTGGGTTAGCTCAGAAAGAACAAAGCTTTGTTGAAAGGAGTGCAGAACGCACCTGTTACAATCCTTCTCACCTTGTTTCTACAAAAATAGAACATGTCTAAATATAACAAAAATAGAGAACAGAGAAGGTGTTGGAGCACAGATTAATTTACCCTGAATTTGCTGCTCCTTGGATGTACTCTGGCCTTACACATCATAGCACAAAGCTACTCACACAAGTTCAGGGGAAGGAGGTGGGGGAGGCAAGGTCTGCTTGAAGTTAAGAGCAAACAGGAGGCCAAAGTCCCACGTTACAATTCCAATAAGTATGAGTGAAATGCCCAAAAATATTGCACAAAAATGGTAAAAGCACTTTTCATTGTAATTCCTTGGTTCAAGCTAAAAAGAACAATACAAAGAGAACCCACTGGGCTTTTCAGAAAATGCTTTGTGTCACTGTACTTGCCAAAAATTAATGTTTGATCTGGTTGGACCATGATGCCTTCAATGGTGAGTTATGGAACTCATTCAGTGGCCTCTTTCTAGAGCCTCACAATCCAGGACTGCAGAAAGCTGACAAGGCTGGGGCAGAAAAATGCTCAGCACCACATTTTTTAGGTGATACATCTTCTGGGCTTCCTTCCTTCAGGGTCGTGCCTTGAGGTGACTTTCTGGCTTTCTTCAGGGTGCAATCAGACAGCACCAGGTGCTGAAACCAATTCAGGTTGTGAGGTGCTGCCCTTTCTTCTTTCAGCAAGAGCTGCTCATGGTGCTTCCCAGTTGGTTGGAATTTGCCACAGCAGCACCACTTTTGGCAGTCTGGGGAAGAGGCTCCTTGTCTGAGGGTTAGCCCCAGTTCATGTTCTTCATGATGATGGTTCTCATAGTACTCACCAGTACACATCAGCTCAGATTCTTCATTTTCATGGTTCTCATTGGACTCACCAGCACACATTGGCTCAGATTTTTAATTTTCATTGCTCTCATTGGACTGGCTGCTGCAGCAGCTTGCCAGCAGCACAAAATTTCACAGGGTGGCTCTGCAACAATTCCCAACCTAAATCAAAGGAAACAGCATTTGCTGCTTCATCCAACCACTGAGAGAATTTCCAACAGGGATCCTCACCATTGGGTTCTGCACTTGACACAGCACAATGGGGATAATGATGATGGATCAGCAGGTCTGGAGGAGGATTGTTTTTTTGTGTTGCCATCACCCACTCCAGTGAAACTGAATCGACACCTCACAAGTTGTTTCAACACCGACGCACTCCTGCGGGCACGTGCCCACCACAGGAAAGCAGCAATTTTTAGTTGACTCAAGAAAAGACATCCTCTGGTCACAGAGTGCTCATGCTCTGATAAAATCATGTTGTTCTAGACCAGCTCTGAACTCCTGAGCACACTTCAGCATTCTGGACATCAGCATTTTCCATGCTCTGAGCAGTAGAGAGTGGTGAGAATCATGGGAGCCTTAACAAACTTCCAGTTTCTTATTCTGTCAAAACCCTGACTTTCCTGGTGCACAGTTCACATCAGCTTATGGATAAATAAGTAGTCACAGAACACTCCACTGGGGAGCATCTAGAACCTGGTCCAAAGATCTTCTGAAAAAGGTGTAAACACCAGTCCTTCAGCCAGCTAATCCAACAACAGTGCCCTGCCTCAGGCAGAAATGAACAATCCAAAATAAAAGAACCTTCTTGCCAACATGCAATTGTTCAGCTCCTGCCATAACTAACAGGAAGGAAAAGGAGGTCTCCTGTGCAGTTCGTGAGATTTACCTTTCAAAGGAATTTGGTCAATGAAGACAATCATGGGTGTAACTAAAGCCCAGCATTGCTACCTCAGTATCTCAACCACATGGCAGAGCTTCCTGGGCTCTGACCTTGGTATTGTTCTGGTAAAAAATAAACACTCAGCTTTGCTTTTAAGTGAGTCCTCCACTTTTTCTTCTTGCCAATGGAACTTGTGAAGGAACTTTATACATCAGAGGTTTGGACCAAACCTCTCATCCATTAATTTTGGTGCCTGTAGTGCCCCACTCGTGGCATGTTAGAGGAAGGTTAGGGGACAAGGCAGAATATGTCAACTGTGCAATGTAATTGAAAGCAAAACTCCCTCTTTTACATCCCAGCAGGAGCCTACACAGGGTGGCATTTCAAAATGAGCAGCAGCCACTGAAACTTTATAACAAACCCTTAGGATTTCATTAACTCAGGAAGCTCATGCATATCTTTCCCGGATACTGTATGAACAATTACAGCCTTCCTGTTGTTGGACAAAGCCTTTTTCAGATCATAACTCTGTCCACATGAGAAGAGAATGGAATTTGCTCTCAAGTGCTGAAAAACTTCAGCAGAAGGAGCTGTAGGAGGCATTGTGGGCACTGGAGGGGACCTGGCAGTGGAAAAACTGCTCTGTTTCTGCAGAAAACCCCAAGTTAGGGAGAAGATGAGATATAAATGTAGAAACTTATATGTATCTTACATTTTATACATATGGGCTTGTAAATGAGCTAATGAAAGTGCTAATTGACCTAGTTTCTTATTTCAAAGCTGGCTGAGAGGAACTAAAATTCATTACAATTTGCTTCCTTAGAGTATCAATTCCATAATTTTAGTTGAAATAAAATAGTTAATAATTTTTTTTTTTCATTCTTTGGCTGCTACAGACTAGAAATAAAGCATTTTTATCTTGGATATTGTACAGTCATGGGGTTACAACAAAAGATGACTACGAGGCCCTTCCATCCTACTCTAGGTCACAGCAGCATTGTTCCATGGAGTCTTTCTTCTACAGTTTTCTTATTTAACTTTGAAATTGCCAGCAATGAGGTTTTCATGAACTATGTAGGGAGGATAAAGAAATTGTTCTTTGGTCTGAGGAGGATCCCAGCCTGCAGCACAAAGCACAGACAACCAATCTACCCCACGGAGAAGTGGAAGCAACCTCACTGTGATAAATGAACCCACAGAGAACTTCCACATCTTCTCCCTTTGCAGAAGAAAACCCCACATTAGGAAACTTTTTCTCTTTATTTCAGTTCCTGATTAAAGCTCTCTTACGTTGATGCATTTTCCTTGACATTTGAATTAATGAGCCAAATGTCTCCAGTGAATTCAAGATGAGCCTGCGACACCTAAAGCTGTTTCTATGGCAGCTGCATGATGGTAGGAACTGGAGGCTATGACTTCATTGAAGGATCATACAGCAGGGCAGCTTGGTAAAAATCAATTGTTTGGGTATTATAATGAGTGTTAACAGTGTGGCTGTGAAGGAAAGAGCTGCCTTACACACATGAGATCTATAAATGCCTAGGCAGAGGGAGTACCTGAAAATTTCATGGCGTTTTCAATGTATCTTTCTTTCAACACACAAAAAAAATGTAGATATGTCTTTCACTTATTTAGGGAGGTTTTCCATAAATTCCACAGGGAACCCCTGACCTCACAGGTTTTTAACAGCTGAATTATAATTCACACATTGTCCTGTTTGAATTCTTGTAAAGAAACAAACTCTTACTCGATGGTTTTTTGCCACTTAGAGACAATTTCAATCTGTCCTCCTCAAATGTAAGACAGGGAACTTGACATTTCAGATTGTTGCAGCTTTCTATAGGAGGAAGCTGCAGAAGGAACTACCCAAACCATGGTTCTGCCACACCTCATCAATCCTTATTTAGCACTTTGCTTGGGTCAACAGTGCTTGTCATTGTTTGGGCTAAGAGTGAAGTAATTTCCTTCACAATTTTATATGAAGTTTCATATCTGGATCTGGTGATAGACTGAGAAATCGAGTGTTTCAGCTGGAAGTTTAATTCAACAACATGAGCCAATAAAGTAGGATGCAAAAGCAGGCAGAAAATCTGAATTCTGAATATTGAACTGACATTAACTGAAGACTTGCCTGCATTGGTATGGTGTATTCTGCTGTATCCCAGATCCTGTTGCTTTTGTGAGCCACTTTCTTCACACTGGTCCTTACTGAGCTGTTAACATTGTCCTCTCCTGTCAGAGTCTGTGAGAAGTGGCTAGACAGCTGTCTGGACAAAACAGAAAAGACAAATAAACCCATAAGAATAAAATGTGTCAACTTCTTTGTGTCATTCTTGAACAAAAGACACTCCAAGATAAAAGTCAGATGGACATTTTCAAGTAGGTGAGAGAATTTTTGAGTGAGACACATCAGCTGGATCAAACTCTGCCTTGGTTTCACTTTCACAACTTTTGGCTGTGAATTGATGTACACAAGAAGAGAATTTCTATTTTCCCATCCTAAATGACATAGAGATCCTAATCCTTCAGATGCCATTTGAGAAACAGGAATTATCTGCAACAGACCTTGATGTCATCCAAGAACATTCCCCCGTGCTGTGTTGCTGTGGACCTAGACTCTGACTTTTTCTGTCACAAATGGTAGTGTCCTGTCCATGTTTAAAAGAGCCAAAAAAACATAGGCTTTCATTTTTCAGAGGGACTATTTTTGTGCCTCATGCTGATTGCTTCAAAAACATTGGCCTAACATTTTTACTTTCTCATGAATTGAATGTGTTAGGGAGGAAGGACACCTCTGTTCTAAAGCTGACAGGAATGTCACCCAGCTCATCTAACTCATAAAAGCACTGTCAAGTTTGAAAAACTATTGTATGTTCAGAAGATACTTTCTACATTACATAAAAATGATATAAAAGGCTTGCTTTGAAAAACAAGCCACAAGCACCAGTTGAGGTTAACAACAGACTTTTCTGGATGGAGATAAAATAGAATCTGAAGAACAGAAATACAAAGCAACTGATCGATGTTCCTTTATTTATATCCTTTATTTTGACAGCATTTCAGCCTTTTCCTCCTGGAGAACAGTGCCTTGGGATAACAATGTTGTTGGAAAGTGGCAGTGGGAACCCAGCTCTGAGTGCCAGGAGGTGGGCACAGAACCTTGGTAAGGCCACTTGGATTTCCTGCAGACTCGATCCTTGGCGCGATTGGGATCAGTGTGCGCAATGTCCTGGCCTGCTGCCCTCCCAGGAGAATGAAACCAACTCCACAAACCCCAGCAGACTTTGTTCAGCAAACTTATCACTGAGAACAGCCCTTGCTTGGCAGCACAGAGCAGAATTTGCCCTTTAGAGGCAATCAATTATGGCATATTCCTAAAACATCTTATTGTTCTTGGAATCTGCTGCGAGGGGTGACTCGCCATTTCATCTGGCCTTGAGCAGGAGGCTCTACAGAGCAGGCTCTAATCTCAGAAACACTGCTGTAAACCTGAGACTAATCTGTGGAGTTATTTTGGATTTTTCGGACAAGAAACAAAACCAGGCAGCATGGCAAGAAACAAAACTGAGTGTTTTCTAGAGGAAGCTTAGTTAACTCTGCCCAACTAACCCCTCCTTGTTAAGTAACATCCTATGCCACACTCCCCCTCAGAGTTCCCACAACCACATCCACTCTCCAAGGTGGTCTAACAACAGATCAATGTTCTTGTTTGGTCTTGTTTGCTGCCATGACATCATCTCTCCTCGGTACTACCAGACTTTGCCAGTCTGAAGTAATGCTGGGACAACTGGGGCTAAATGGGTGAAAAACCAGCATCAGGCCAACCTCCTTCTGAGCCTGACCCTCCACTCCCAACACTTCACACCAGTGCAGAGAAGGTGTAACACTCTTCTGGGCTGGCCAGGCACACACAGCACCCACTCCACAGGACTGGCAGTGCCAGGAAAGGCGCAGGGCAGTGGTAAAGTGGGGTCATCAGTGGCCACAGAGATCTCCAGCTTCTTATCTCATATTGCTTGGGACACCATTCTACCTAGTCTTAGTCTGGTTTTGCATCAAGTGCTGGGATCAAAAAGGAGTGATGAAGTCCCTGCTCCTCTCAGCAGAGGCAGTCCATGGCACATACCGTGGCTGTGCCTCTCCTGCTGCACAGAGTCTCACAGAGCTGCAGCTGCCCCGTGTGCATCTGCTCCAGGGGCAGGGAGAGGTGTGAGGCCACCACTGACACTGGACACAGGAGGTGGGGCTGGAAAGGTGCAGAGCTCTCAAGGTCTGACCTGTAAATCCCAGGCTCAGAGTCTGAAAGACACAAGTTTGGATCAGAGTCCATGAGACCCAGATGTAAAGTACCAGGTTCCTCTCTCGTGCAGATGAGGACTCTCATAAAGGCACAAAATATACAAACCCTACAGATCTAATGTTTTTCTTCCAATCCTTTAGTACTTTAAATTACTTACAACTGTAGACATGACAAAACATTCAGAGCCAGACAGACTTCTTGGCTGTTGGTATTGTCTTAAATGCCTCAGCTCACCGGAACAAGCCACATTCTGCACAAACAGGCTTAATTTTTTATCTGTGATCACTCCTTAGGCTTTAGCTGACCACAGTACAGCTGCAAGTGGGAACCAGAAACAGGCTGGAGATACATTTAGGTACTAGAATGGCCACAAAGAAATTAATTTTAAATATAACACAGACCTATGTGTACATACACACAGCACAATAGTCACAATAACAGAAACAAACAAACAAGAGGGGTCAGATTGCTTGAGCAAAGCAGAAGTATTGTGTCCTCTCCCTAAATGCTCTTGTTTTCACACTAACATCTTCCATCTGTTTGGGATCTGACCTCAGCAGCCCGGCCAGCCGTGTTCATCCTCTTGTCCGTGTCGTTCCCATATAAGGTGATCTCTCTTCCACCGGGGAGCAGGATTCTCATTTGCTCAGGTTTCGTCCCGCTCGGATTTGCTGCTCTCTGTGGTCGAGCTCTGTCACAGCTTTGCTCGGCAGCATCTGCACAGCAGTGGCTGTAAAGGGAGGAGAAATTCAGGAGACAGCAGTGAAGCTGTGCCTGCAGATCCAGAGAGCTCTGAATTGTTTATTTCCGTTCTCTTCCTCCACAAGTTACCTCTGCAGGATGTCTTTGCAATAAGCAACTTCCACAAGCCTTTCCAAAGCTAAATAAAAGACAAATTCTATCCAGAGAACTGGATGGAGCTGTAGGGCTGAACTCTTTATAACAACTCTCACGTCAAACTTTCCTTCAACATCTGTATCCCTCTCCATGCAAACTAATTTGGGACTGTGGAAAATGTCCCCAGAATTATACAACATAAATACTGGAACATTTGGCCCTTGACTCTGTAAGACTTGACTCAGATAGCACATCACCCAAACTAAGATAACTTAATACAAGTTAAGCATAAACAAATCTCAGCTGCTTCCTGTAATATTTACCCAAGGCTGCACTGAGAGCCTATAGTCTTTTTCATGTCTGTGAAGATTCTCTTGTGATAAAGAGGTCAAGGCACTGAGCTAAGCCTTGATTTTTTTTCTTTTGGGCAGTAATTTTGAATATTCAGACACCACTGCAGACTATAAACACCGAGCAGCAGGGGGGCAGCCAGGGGCCTGCATGTGTGGAGAGCACAAAACTGGTAGAAGAAAGGATCAGGATAACATAAAACTTCAGGGATGACAGAGGATCTCTCTCACTTTCCCCAAGCTGGGAAGTCCCACAAAACTGGGCTCCAGTGTGTGATTTTGCTGCTGCCTCCTATCACTTGAGGTTTCAAACACGTCAACAAATTCAGCCAGTCCACAATGTCTAATCATGGAGGTCTCCTTTCCCAGAGTCAGAATAATCAGACTTCAGTTTCTTTCTCTCCATCTCTTTTTCTTCTTATCTTGTCATTATCTAAAGTTTTCATCCTTCCTCTTGTTTAACATTACAGAGACATGAGAAGAGGGGAATGGTCCTTTCCTTCTGGGAAGGTGAGGACTGGAATAGTCTCAATATAAAGCAAAATCCCAGAGCAGCAACCTTCCAGTGCACCCAGCTCAGATCCCTCTCCACCCTCACCACAATTGCCTTCCTCTCAGCACTGAGGGAAAAATTATGTGTATCAATGTTTACAGAAACAGTGTTTCTCCACGATTAAGTGATGGGGAACTCACAGGCACCTCCATCAGAAATACCATTCTCATCTGCTCTCTGTGTTCTACATGCTCAAAATACTCATCAGAGAAAACAGTAACTGATACCAGGAAAGCATGACAAGGGAAAGCAGATCTCTTCTGGGAACCTGTAGGTAAATACAATTCCTAAAGGTCAGTATATGGACTGAAAGCACAAAGGAAACATGATCTGGTTTTAAAGTTCAAATCCGGGTGTCAGGAGACTTGGATTATATTCCTGGCTCTAACACAGCTCTCATGCCCAACCACAAGGCACCCGTCCATCCCTTTTGTCACTTCATTTAACCAGTTAAGACACCAATCAGTGTCACTTCTCAGCCTTCCCATGAAGACCAATAAATTTTATGAAATTATTGTATGAAACGTTTTCTGTTTCTCAGAAGGAAGAGGAGCTAATCTAAGATAGTCGCAGTGCTTAGAATTGCAAAGTACTACATTTATGGTTGCTACTTACTGAGTCAAATTCTGCAGTGATTTACAACCTGTGCATTTCAATTGGCACCAATTTAACATGACTCACTGCATATTTTAATCCATCATCTGGGGACTCACATGGGATTCTAAGACTATCCAAGAACCTAATTGAAATTGCAGAGAGCCTCCAAAATCCAACTATTTCAGGCCTAAGCATGGCTTTTGAAGGATCTGCGAGAACAAACTTGCAGACTGAGAGATTCCATGAGCAAGTTTGACTTTAATTTATAGTCTGGTTCAGACTGTTTGGTGTTTTTGAAGCTGCTGTCCTTGTTTCAGATTTATGCACTACGTATTTATTGCTGCTTTGAGGCACGCTGACAACTGATGTTCAGACTCGAGGACATAAATTTGCCATTTTCCCCAGATGAAGCCCGGGCCCAGGACTGGCTGTTCCTGTTCCACACGGATCCTCTGTGCACCTTTCCATTTCAAAGGAATTAAGTAACCATTCACCTGACACGTACATCAGCCACACTTGACATCCCTTTGCGCTGTTAAAAGCTGCCAGAAATCTTAATTGGGTAACTGCAGCAATCTGTTTGTACATCTCCTACACATGCGACAACAACCTCCCTCAGAAGGAGCCGCAGAGCCAAGTTTATCCTCCAGAGGCTGAATCTCGGACCTATTTCTGCCACTCCTCGCACTTGTTCTGTGGAGGAGCCCCACGAGAGACTTGCCCTGTGCCGTGTCCGCCCCAGCGCCCCGTCAGCGGCCTCAGCCGCAATTCCCGGCTATTCGCGGCGGGAAGGGGACGGGACGGCGCTGCGTTTTCCAGAGGCCGGCGGGGCGCAGCGGGAAGAACTGACCGGGGCATGCTGTGGGGACACCGGGAGGGCTCCCAGTGCGGCGGGATGCCGCAGCCGGCTGTGAGGGCAGCGATCCACGATCCGCCAGAACAGCCCGGTGCCGGTGCCGGTCGCATTCCCGGTCCCGGTCCCCTCACAGTTCGGCCCCGCCCCCTCACGACCAGACCACGCCCCCTCATTGGTCGATCTCCTCCCGCCACTTTAGGCCACGCCTCCTCCAATCCAGACCACGCCCCTCATCTCCCGATCCCA
>JANPWX010000137.1:2907124-2972291 GCA_024734555.1 Trochalopteron elliotii
CCCCGGGGATGTTTTGGGGTCCCAGGTGGGCGCTGTTCCCGTGTCCCCGGGGATGTTTTGGGGTCCCAGGTGTGGCTCCAGGTGGGCGCTGCCCGCACCTGCGCAGGTGCAGTGGCGGCTCCGGCCGGCAGAGGGCGCCGCACGCCCGGCCCGGCCCGGCCCGGCCCGGTCCCGTCTCACCTGTGCCAGGTGATCCCAAATCCCAAATCCCGCGCTCCTTCCGCTCTGCCGGCATCCCTCAAGGCTGTCACAGGAAACGAGGAGTTGTCACCACTGGCTTTATCCTATTGCGGGGGTTTTATCTGACTCAAGGTAGAAGATTTGGCAGCCTAAACTGCAGACTTCCAGCTCAGAATGGGTTGGGTTGGAAGGGATCTGAAGATCATCCAACCTGCTGCCATGGGCAGGGACACCTTCCATTATCCCAGGTTGCTCAGAACTCCAACCTGGCCTTGGACACTTCCAGGGATCCAGGGGCAGCCACAGCTTCTCTGGGCACCCTGTGCCAAGGTCTCAGCATCCTCACAGGGAAGAATTGCTTCCTAATATCTACTCCAATCCTGCCCTCTGTCATTGTGAGGCCATTCCCATTGTCCTGGCATTCAAAGCCCTGGTAAAATGTTCCTCTCCATCTCTATTTTGTGCTTCCTTCAGGTTCTGGAATGTGCAAATCCCTCAGCCTTTTTTTTCCAGGCTAATCAAACCCAAGCCTCATCATGAGTGTTTTCTCTTCTAACAACATTACAAAAAACATTAGGCAAGTGGAGAAGAAATGTCAAGACATTGCAGATTTTTTGTTCCAAGCCAGCATTCCTTTGTTTGAGATTTATTGGCATTTTCTCCTGGTTGGTTCCATACAGGAGTGCTTTTCGCCAAGGGCTGGTTACTGGAAGCAAAGCTGTGATTCATCCTGTCTTACATTGGCTTCTTCAGAGGACCAATGAACTCAGGACAAGAGCTTACCTGGCACGTTTCTTAGTGAAACTGGAAGTGCCAGCAGAGTTCCTACAGGATGATACTGTGGCTGACTTCAACAAACAGGTACCATTTCTCATGAATGGCAACATTTTAGGTTAATTAAAGTGCCAGTGGGAGGAGGGATAAATGAATCAGGGAGTTGATGCTGGCATATATGTTCAAGTGAGTTATGTTAAAAGCTTGTTGGAATCAAGGATAAGCAAAGATTCATAATAAAAAGTTGATGTCTTGACCACTTTTCTTCCAATAACCCTGAAATTATGTATTAATAAGTAGCATTGAATTAAAAGGTTTTAAGCCCATTAAGCACTGGGTGCCAAATAATGTTCAGAGCCATGTTGGCTTAGACAGACTTTTAGTTCTTAATTTTTGAACAGCTTTGGGGTTTTTTTTCTATGAAATATGACCTGGATATTTTTAACTTTATAAAATTACCACTTCAAACAGAAATGCTATGACCAAAAGTCCATGTCTCCTAATTGTCCATTGATTGTATTTTTATCATGATAGTCCTTTGATAGTATTTGATGTCTAGTATTTGTATGAGCCTTACTCCACTTTTGCTTTAACCATTTATTTTTTGTGAATAAAGAAAAGATTTCTTCTTCTCTGTGCTGAGATTCCTACTTACTATGTTCCCACTTCTTTTGTGAGCATTAGATGTTGATTTTAGATAGTCAGACTTGGTGGGTTTGAAATGTAAAACTTTACGTAAACCAAAGTTTTGGGTTTATTATCTGAGGTACATATTTACTTAATTTTTTTCCAGTTTTCAGTGCCTTTTGTTCTGTAAAACCACAGTGGGTTTGAGTGTTTGTAAGAGGTAACTTGATCTATTAACTCTGCACCAGCAAAGCTGAACAGTCTGACTGAGGCTTGACTAAGCCTTTTATTTTTTTGTTACCTCTAACAATATTGGATTTATACCTTGAAATAACTCAGCAGAAGTAGCAGAGAGAGAAAGGAATGCAGATTGTGTGTTTTGTTCAGTATGTCACAGTCTTAATGTGTATAAATATCCACCTCCATAATTTCCATTACGTAAGATGTGTTCCTTTTTGGGCTTACAGTCATAGAACCATCATATTAAACTAATACCCTGCTGATTATTTCAAAACAGAAGCTGGGGTAATAGAATGCCTTACTGCAATATAACATGACAGTGCAAATATTCAGATACTAATGAATTAAACAATTAGCCTGAATTATTTATATACAGTCTTGCAATGGTGTCTTTTAAGGGAAATTTCAAAAATGAGAGTTTGGACACCTTATAACATCTTATTATGGGTGTGTAGAATCAAGTGAAAATGAACTTTTGTAAATTACTTATAGAAGGTACTCAGCAAACCTGCCACCTTCCCAGCTGGGTTGTGATTTAGACATTGGATTGCCTGCAATCTATCATTTAAGAAATAAGCAACTTCAGGCATTAATCTCATTGCTCAGGCTTCAGTGTTTTGCTCCCAGGTGCCAGAGATCTCTCTTGCCATAAAGGAACCTTGGTGATTTTTTGGTCATTTGAGTGTGTCCCCTATTTCAGGTGCACATGGAGCACCCAAAGGGAAAAGTGAGAACCATTTTTTGTTATGATCCATCAAACTCTGCCTTGTTTGAATCTTGCCACTGGCCTTGAAATTTCATGTTCCAATGAGGAAAAGTCTTATGGAACTCCTCTTTTGACAGAGGTAGAGACACACAAGGGAAAACCCTTGGACACCAGCAGTGGGAATGCAGTTGCTCAAAGACCACCTGTTCATTTTTATTTTTGTTAAAGGACTTCCAGAGTGCATAAGGGGTATCATGGAAGCCAGTTGGGTTTTACTCCTGCAGTTTGTAACTTGTTCCTCCTCATCCAGCCTGTGCATTCCTTGTCACGCCTTTATTTGCCACTTAATCCAGCTCATTATGATTTTATCTTCTCCTTAGCCATTTTATTGCTATTTTTTAAATTCCTTCCAGCTTGTCAGTGTGTTCTTGATACTGAAACAACCAGAACTGAGCAGAGTGCTCTGGATGCTGCTTCCCCAGGGTTTTATAGAATGGAGTTGCTGCTTCACTGCTCAGGGCTCTGATGCCTTTGTTTGAACTGGCCTTTGCTGTTGCCATTTGGTATTCACCTTTCATAACAACTGCTCTTTCCAGGAAGTAAAAAATGACTTGATACTCTCCTTTTAGATTTTTCCATCTCATGGAAGGGTTGTTTCTGTGGAGATTATCTCTCCTTATACCTCAGCTCGTGTTTCTCCGAGTTGAATCTAAATTTATTTCCTCTCCATATTTCTAAACTCTTGCTGTCCCCTGTTATTTCTCTACCCACACAGACTTTCACACTGCCTCTCAGTTTAAGATTCCTGGTGGGCAAAGTACTGGTGTGGAAGTAGCACACTGTCTCCTTGTCTCTGAGTGCTGAGCTGCATCTATCAATCTCTGGGATGTTCTGAGGGTTATGCAACGTGGCACAGCCATTTCTCACGTGTTCACCCAGCCCTGCTCTGGGGCCACTCTGGAAACTCAAGCCCCATTGCTTCCATCAAAAGTGTTGTTAGAGCAAACTCTTCCTTTTGGGGCTGATACATTTCTGTGTGTGGGGTATGTATAGTAAGAGAGAGTAATTTGTTAATTTGTCCCTCTTGGTTGACATCTTATCTTCCTGTTTTGCAAATACACTGTGTATTACAAAAGGTGAAAATACTGGGGAAATTGTGAAGTTCCAATTGTCTCTTCAAATGGAAGATAATGCACTGTGATTTTTTTATTTCTGCTTTGTAAGTTGACAGGCTTTTGCAATGAGAAAATGCCTTTTTATCTTGTTCTCACCATATTTCTATGTCTACATTTACTGTCTTAGTAGTAAAACACTGTGTTGATCTGAAAATCCTTAGACACAGAGCTCATCCTGCACAATTTCCATTTCATTTCACAGTATGAAGAACTCATGGAAGCATTTAAAAACCTACATAAGGAGCACGAGCAGCTCAAAATATCTGGTTTATCAACTGCAGAAATAAGAAGGGTAAACAAACTCCACAATTCTTTATTTAGTTGGGTTTTTTTGCACGTCAGTTCCACGTTGGATGTCTTTGTGAGCAATGTGAAAGCTGTAGAGGCCAGAGCTGGTGGGCACTGCAGCTGCCCCTTGTCACTGCTCTCTGTTGGCAAACACAAAGTCCCTGCTCGTGTTTAGAGCTGAGCTTTCTGGAGCAGATTGGGGAAAGAGGCTGCCAAGACTCTGTGCAGCATGATTTCCAAATATTAGAACTCCATTTCCTCTGAGTGCAGACTGATACAGAGCCTTTTGCTTTCCTGATAGTGGCTAATAATTCCAGAGGGTGTTGAATGAATTAAGAGCTTAAGTCAACAGAAATGATGACCCCACGTGGTTAAGTAGAAATATTTGCTCTGTTTCAGCAAAATAATTAAGCTTGTGTACAGCTTTCCAGTGGACACACACACAAGGCAGGCAAATGTTGAGATAAGGTCTGCATTTGGAGAATTCATTTTCTTTTCTCTCATAACTATCAATCTGGGGAGCCCTGCTGTTGTAAAATAGGACTAAAGGAGAATAATAATAATCAGATACATGTTTCAGCACTAGAAAGTGTTTCTTTTAAGACAGTTTTAATACAAAAAGTGGCAGCAGACATCGCTCATAAGCAACTTCATGCAAATTGGTCTGCCAGGAAGTGGGTAATGCTGGTGACATTAAGAACATATGTCAGGCTGCATCAGATGTTGAGTTCATGCTGATTCGTTCCTTGGTGCTTACTGTTTGTTTGTTTTTATTTTAGAGAAATCCACCTGCTTTTATTTTAAATGTTCACATTAATACTCTAGGATGCAGATGAAGAATGTTAGCATAAAGAGAGTGGGAACTGTGGGGGAAGTAAGAGAGGAGAGAAATTGGAATCCTGGATGTTTGATCATAGATCAATAAAATTATAACCGCCTCCGTGTATTCAGGGAAGAATTCTGATTTTCATATTAATTTGAAGAGAATTTTGTCCAATCCAATAGACATGGGAAATAAATTAATGTATCTTTATCTGTTTTTCCTGCTTTTTAGGACATCAGTGCAATGGAAGAGGAGAAAGATCAACTGGCCAAAAGAGTAGAGCGTCTTAAGAAGAGGGTAATGAGAGAAGTAACTCCTCCATTTCAGTGTCATAATCCTTGGCCTGCAACTCTGATTTTGGAATGCAAACAAGGATTAAGATAAACACACTGTATGTCTAGGAAGGAATCAAGTAACTAATTGACCTACAGGGAATCTCCCCAGGCGTTGATCCAGAGCTTTTAAGAATCTCGAGTCCAGTACTTTGCTGTCATTTCTGAGTAGTAACGTGTATGGAAGGGAAGTGCGAAGTGGGCTTGTGAGACATATGATCTCTTTAATGTATTTCTCAGCTCTCTGACAGCAACATGCACTATTTATCTGCTTGCTGTAGGTGGAGACAGTACAAAATCATCAACGGATGCTTGAAATAGCAAGACAGCTTCGCTTAGAGAAAGAGAGAGAAGAATCTCTGGCTCAACAGAAACAAGAACAAAAAAGTCAGGTACTGGCATAACAACATACCTGTTAAAGAGTTGTTGCTGTTTGTTTGGGAATCGTGCATTTTAAAAATACATCAGGAGTGACAGTAGCTGGGAGAGTTTCTCCCAACCCCAGAAAATTAAATCCCATTTAAAAGATTTTAAAGGAAGAGGCTTGACCCTGCAAGTTTTGAACACCACAGTGAAGGTACTTGGCTGCCTCAGCTCCCACTGACATCATCCTTTAACATTCCCAGGAAATGTTCCATGACTTACTGCTGGAGCACCCAAAGGGAACTCTTCATATTTATGGTAGTGAGCAAATGTTTCCTTGGTTTGATTTCTATCTCTGTGATCTGCACAAAGATTTCAGGAGCTGAGCAACACAGCGAGTACCTCATCTTTTTCTGGGTGGGGGCAATATGTATTCAGGAGCAGTCTTTGGATTTAGGCCCTTGAATTTGGGAAAAATTATTTCCTGAGAAGCCCTGGGAGCAGTTGATATCCAAGTGTAAGGGTGGGTTTCATTCCTGTCCTGTGTTGTCAAGACAAGATATTTCAATGGCATCCAGTGCCATTTTGTTACATTGTCTCACCAAATTCTGTAGCCTGTAATTTCAACACTATTAAAATGAAAAACCCCTCAGATTTCTTATATTGCAGCCTTTGTCTGGATGTGGGATCAATGGGAATCAGTGGCTGTTGGGTCTTTGCCTGAGCCTGAGTAAAATCACCATTAAAATGAATGTGGCGTCCAGTTAATTGCAGTTCTTACTACACATCAAAGTCACAAAAATGCAGATCAGCTGGGGCTTGTTTGGCAGGAAGCTTTCCAGACTGCTCTTGGGAAGGACAGTGGATTGTTGTGACAACTCAGCTGCATTGCAGGATAAGGAGAGTTATCTGCTGCCATCCTGATTCCTGCTGCCTTTTGTTGTTATTGTAATGCTCAAGCCACTCGTATTTTTGGTTGAAAATTGTTGGATGAATTTCTGCCATCAGAAAAAATTGGGAGAACAAGGACACTCTTCTCAATTAACAGGAGGGAATATCAAGTAAACCCAGGCCAAGTGTTGAAAATTTGGTCTGGCACATTCCCTTGTGAAACAGAAAATCACCAGACATTAGAGCTGCCATGGTTTTTTCTGGGGTTCTTTTGAGGCTCTGTTGGTTTAGTTGTTTGCACGTGGATTTCCAAGGAATGACCCTGTGTGTGTCCAATTGTCTCTCCAAAGTTGTTCCATGCAGAGCAGAGGCTGCAGAGGGCCCAGGTCCAGCTGAAGGAGATGCAGCACGTGGTGGCAGATTCCAAACCAGAAAGTGAGTAGGGCTTTTCCTGTTGCATCCTAGGTTAGTGTGGTGCAAAACATGCCATAGAATGGTGTGTAAATTACTTCCAAAAGGATAGAATCTGACGACTTCTCAATTTAAATTTAGTAAACCAAGTCATTTTCCTGCTCTTTCAAGAACATTTACTGTTTCAGTTGCACCACACAACTGCTCTGGCAGCTCTTCTGAGTTAAAGGATTTTTCTCAGTCACCACCTCGTAGCATTGTTGTTACTTTGTAATTTTACTTTGATTTTTTAACGATTCTCATCTGCCACTGAAGCACAAATGGAACTAAAGGAGTATCTGAACCATCTCACAGGGACTTGCAGTGGATTTTATAACTGTTCCTTTTTTGCAGTAGCTATCAGAGAGTTTATACAGCAAAGCTGTGTCAACAATTCTATTTCAGTTCCTGGGTTTTTTTAAGGCCAATGGAAACTCGATGGGTTGAGTTCACAGAAGCAAAGGTAACATAATAAAAAGCCAGTAAATATGTCATTTAATCATTGAGATGAAAATAAAGTTAACATGTTTAGTTTCCTTATCTTGAGTCCTGCTTGCAGGGGAAAAAAACATGAAGTATTTAGATGTTCCCAATCAAAGCTTGGAGTCATTACTTAAGAAAACTTGGGTTGAAATTTTGCCCAAAGACCTCAGGACTCAGCTTTGTAATTGCTTTCCCCAGTTACAAAAGCACTGCCTGTAGCAGCAATTACAGAATGCCAACTCTGGGGTTTTTTTAATAATTGAAGTTAGGTGACCACAGTGCACTGAATAGGTTCCATTTATTTTAAAAGCTTTGTTGGTCTACATGGTAGCACAACTTATTTCATTTTGAAGAGTCCCTTTGGCTGCAGTTTGGTACCTCAGCTGCCTCCTGGTATCACTGTAGCCTTGTCTGCTGACAGTGCAACAGCTGGATTTTCACTGCAAGTCAGATCTTCCCTTTAAAGGAAACTTCTTGCATTTTTAACACTTCAGGTGTTTTTACTTCCCGAGCAAGATAAATGTGCAGAGCTGTTGCTAATGAGCAGAAGCTTTGTTGTTTGTCTTATGGATTTGATTACTTCACTTTATAATTAATTTCATATTTAAAGAAATGTAGAGGAACTCTGTAAGGAATGCAACTAGCACATATTCATGAGTATCATTAGCATGCAATTAGCATCAGCCTGCCTGAGCTGTGCCAGGAGAATACACCCTGTGCTTGGGAGGATTTTAACTCTTAGAAACATCATATTTAGAAGACTTTGTGTTGTATCATTAATTGTTATGAGCTGCTACAAAACAGCTAGAAGTGATGCTGCTGGTTCACAGAACACTCCTCCTGTTTATTAACTTCAGTCCTTCCTTGTTTATTAATTTCAGTCCTTCCCTGTTTATTAACTTCAATCTTTCCCTCTTTAATAACTTCAGTCCAAGTCAGGCTATTGTTTAACCAGAGAGGGATTTGCTGCTGGTAGCACTAAGTAACATGAATTTTCATATTCTGCAGGGTTTTTTTGGTGGTGTTTGTTGTATTGAATGTGAACAGGATTTTTATTAACACTGGCCTCTGGTCTGAATAACCACAACCCAGCTCACAACTGCTCTGCAAGATTGACATCATTCTGCTTTGAGTATCTCTGCTGCACAAACAGAAATGGATAGCATGAGGAAACAAACCCAATCACTGAATTCTTGGTCTCTGTCCATTTTACAGGACATTACTGGTTACTTTATTGGCAGAATTATGAGGAAGTGAATGAGTAGCTTGAAAATATTGATTAAAAGAATGTGTTAAAACGATTCATTGATGAACAGTAAAATATGTAATTTATAAACTTCATTAAGTTAATATGTAGGAATAGATTTAGAACACTGAGAACTTCAAAGATACTTGTCAAAGAGGAATTACTTTCTACAGATGCCCATTTTATTTCATTCTTGATGAAAACCAGAAATTTAGGAACCTATTACTTAAATATTCCATTTGATATTAAAAAAATAATATTTTTCTCTTCTACACAGTGATCTTTTCCTAAAATTCCAAGTTTAAATGATCTCCTCCAACACTGCAGACCACATTACAATTAAAGTTATGGAAGTATTTGGTAAAGGAGACTGACTTAGGTGGAGCTTTACTTCATCTTCAAATGATTTGATTTATTATAAAGTCACTGTCAATTGATGCAAGGTCGTGGTAAAGCACTTCTAAGATAATTTGATCTTTGTGATGAGAATAAAAATCTGGTTGGTGAGATTGATGGTGTTGCTGTAGTTGATTTTTTTAAGGTCATTATCTCTTCTACTCCATTTTGAACAAACAAGGCAGCAAAAATTCAATGTGGTCTCTGTTGAAAGGATTAAAAGGAATTTAGTGGAAGGTTTAGAGAAATGGAATGGGTGTTTGGCTTTCCTTTGTTTGGTATTTACAGCGGATTCTTGAAAGAAAATAGTAGATGATCACTGGTGAAATTAAAATAGGGAAATGGCTGAATAATGAGGAGACTGTTGATTCCAAGTGACCATAATCACTTGGGAAGCCAAGCCAGTGCCAACAGTATTTATTTTAAGGAATAGCCAAATTCCAGGATATTCCTCCAGGAATAATGTATATGCAATGTATTTATGGCATGTGGGGCTCTGTCCTAAGAAGTGTCTGAGAAGAATCTGTGGGTCAGTTGTGGGAGTGGGAGATCTGGAGCTCCCACTGCCATAGATGAGCCTTCCCTGCTTTTATTTCTGGGAGAAAATGCCAGAGGAGAGTTTCTTTGCCTCTGGGTTTGGCTCTAGCACATCCAGCCCTGCAGCCCTGGGCCAATTCAACATTCAAGAAGAGCACTGAAAGGTCAGAGGTGTTTCAAAGAGCTCTAATCATAATTATAAAGATGGAAAGCAGAACTTAGGATCACAAATTCAGGAAGCTTTTTGGTTTTTTAAGGATAGATGGAAGGGATGATTGATCTGCCAGTGTTTGCATGTCCCAGGCCTCTGTTTAAGAGAGGGAAAGTGGAAGTGGTGTTCTTGGAAGCTGTGGAGGAAATCATTTCAGCCCTCTCTTTGTGGCTGCAGAAGGGGAAGGGAAGGATTTGATTCTGGAAGTCTGTTCTAGACTTGGTCATGGCCTTCTCATGTGATATTAAACAAACTGTGAAATGAGTGTCCCTCTCTCTTTTTCCCCCCTTTTAAAAACTGAATTCCTGTTGCAAATGGTTCTGGTCCAGCATGCCCAACTGGCAGCCTGTAGAGGGAAAAGCAGTCTGATTCTAAGCACAAGGTTAATCAAGTTTTAGCTCCATTAACAAAATTATGCAGAGAAAATTGCCTCTCTTCTACATGACTGAGCAAGCACGACTAAACTCTTTCTCCCATCCCTCTCTTTATAATAATAATAAAAAAAATTTGAATGGAAAACATGAGGAGTTGCTCTGAATAGCTCTCCCCATGTAAATACGTGGTTGGCAGCAGCTTTGCTAAAATAACCTGGGGGCACAGAGCCAGATTTCTGTGCCGCTTACGTGTGGAGATTTTGTAACCATAAGTCAATGTTGAAACATTAAAAACAGAATTTATATGTGTAATGGAAAGATCTGAAGTATGCTGGCCTTTTTTCCTCTCTAGCCTGGGAATTTGCAAGGGAATGTTTTTCACTGAAAAAAAAAAACCCCAAACTAGGAGCTGTCCTTTTGGTTTTTAAGGTTCTGTTAAGCAGCAAAAGTAGCTCTTAGGTAGTTACTTCTCCATGTGTTGAGTTGTATAGAAGGAAAAATATATCCAGTTTATTCAGGAAAGAAATGATATTACTCATGAGGGATGTTGACATCATGTCTTTCCCCATCAAGAAATCAAGTTTTAACTTGTTTTGTTGCTCCATTAGGACTCAGCACAACTCAGAACCACTCAGGGGGTAACAGGACTTGGTAGCAGCTCCAAGGTTATTTGAGAAATAAATCAGATTATGATCAAGGTTATACTCCATGAAGTCAAAAGGTCTCTCTGCTCTTATCAAAGCTCTTGTGGTTCTTTGCTAAGATATCTACAACAAATCATTTCAGCATGTACATTTTTATCAGAAAGCTGGAGTAGCACAAGAAATGGAGTGTAGATTATATATGCAGGTTTCTTTGCTGCTAAAAACCTCAAGAAATTGATTTAATTAAAATATTAATATTTCATATCAGAATAATGTAATTGGTATCACATTGATTTCCCCACCAAAGATCTTGGTTATAAATATCAGATTGGCAGTGGTGTTGCAGTCAGTTCTGAGGTGATAATTCAGCTCACAGGGTATGTGGGAAGCAGCTTTGCTCCATTTGCAGAGGTGGGAGATTTCTAGTGAGACATTAAAATGTGGTCCCTCCTGCCCAGCTCTGTTGTGGGCTGAGGAAGATTGGAATTGAATTCTTCTGGAGGAAAGGAGTGGGAAATCTCTCCCAGTAAGTCCCAGTGTGTTTCCCAGGGACAGCTGCAGTGCCAAGTGCACGATGGCTGTTCCACAGGCAGAGTAACTCCACTCTCCCACTCCAAAACCGGTCTGGGGGCTGTTTGTTTTGATAAATGACCCCTCCACAAAGGGGAAAAGGTCCTGTGGTAGTGTTGCTTTCCATAAACACAGAAATCAACAAACTGGGAAAGAGGAATTCCCACTCCTTTTTAGTTTGTGTTGACTCGGCTTCGTTGGCAGAGCTGCTTTCCCCAGGGCCTGTTTTTTCTCCCAGTTCTTGAGGTTTTCTCAAGAGCTGATGGCTTGTTTCCCTTCTGGCAGCTTTCCTGTCAGAGTGGGCTGGGAGCAGGGCTCAGGAGGAGCTCTCAGGACACTGATTTAGAGGTAAATAGCAGCAGAAAAACGGGGGCCCCTTTTCCTGGGCTCTTTCACTTTGTTCTGACCTTTCCCTTTGGCAGTCAGGCTTCTTAGCCTGAGAACCAAAAGCTGTTTTCATCTACATCCTTTCCCATCTCTGTTTCAGCAGCATCAGCTGCACTTTTGTATCTCTGTGCTCAACTTCTCTCTGCTTGTGCAGTAAATGAAAGAGATGGAGATTGTGAACTTCTTGTTTTCCTTGGCATTTCATCACAGTTCCATCTTCTCCCTAATATGGAGAGAGCCAAAATCCCAACCACAGCAAGTTGTTTGCAAACGAAAAAGAGCCCTTGATCACCTAGATCATGAAAAATACTCTGAAATACCCATTCCCACTCTCATCTGACCTGCAGCTTCCAAATCTTGTAGTCCCTGGCACAGTTGTCTCTGAGGAATTATTGCACTGAACTGCCTGTTGTCAGTGGAGACTGTGCAGTGTAATTTAAATAGATGTTTCCTTTTATTCTGTTGCATTTTTCTATCTGTGAATTGTTCTTATCTGCACCTACTTGGGTTTATTTATAAATGATCTGTTAAGGAGCCTGAATTACTCTGCCTAGAAAGAGCCAAGTCCTCCTAAGCCTGGTAAGGTGTAGGTGCATCAGGCTGGTGTCCAGCAAAGCTTATAAATGGGGTTGCTTTTTTCTATTGGATTGTTATTTTCTGCATTCTCAGTCTATAAACTGTCCTGAGATTAAATGTTTGTTTTTTCAAGAAGAAATCTTTACAGGGAGGCAGTCTGTGTTCCAGCAATGTAAAGGACCCTTAAAGTAGGCATACATTAAACTTTGCCCATTTAAAGGCCTTTTTAAATGCCAGACAGAAAAAAAAAGTTTTAATTTAAGCACGAATCTCCAAGGAGAGAATAAATCTATCAACGAGCTAGGCCAAATTAAGATTCTTCTACAGATAAAGGTTCAATGGCTGTTTATATCAGCAGTGAGTGTTGAATTCTGTATCTGATTCAGCTGGAGTTTCATGTGAAATGGGGTTTACTTGTTATTAATGAGAAGAAACTCTCAAGGAGCTGATAGTTACATGGTAGAGATAGAGGTGCATAATAAATCCTCTTATATTGTTTAAGATCCAGATTAAAAATTTAAATCAAGTAACTCCCTCTTTCTCTGAGCACTGAAAAGAAGACTCAAATGTTATACTGTTGTTATTGTAATCAGCTGCTAAATACTTTAATGTGTTGGGGAATCAAACTTAATTATCTGCTAGTTGCTTTTATAGACACTCACTGATTTAATTTGTTTTTAAGGTTTAATGAAGAAACTAGAAGAGGAGATAAATTTCAATTCCTACCTGGTAACTGAAAAAATCCCTGGAGAGATGGAAAGTAAAAAGACTTCAGTGTATTACTTAGAAAAGGTGGTTGCAGAGCCAGCCATGACTCAAGCTGATCTCACTGCACTGGAAAGTGAGGTGAGGGACCAAGGTCACACTTCATTTGTGTTCTGTAGCATGGTCTGAGCTTCCTGGGCTCTGCAGTGTTCTTATCCCTGCTTCATATCCTAGAGAAAATGTTCCATTCCCAAAGCAGCATCCCCTCAGCTGTAAAACCAAAGGTGTCTCAATCACTGAGTGCAAACTCTCTGATCAGGTATTTGTAAATACTCCCAAAAGAGACACGAATAAACCACCCCCAAACCCCAAACCCAAACATATCCTTAGGTTCAACTGAGGAAATTGTGTTAATTCACCACTAAAGGGCTGATTTTTCTTCTCTTCAGATTTCACTTGTTTGAATCTCCCTGCCATCGAGGGGGTTTATGCCAACACATCCAGAGCTTCTGGAGGGAACAGCATTCCCTGAGGGATGTATCCTCACAAGATGGTGCCTTAATCCATGTGCAGTGGCTCAGAACTCCTCAGTGTTTGGAAGTGTCCTGCACTGTTTGGTTTAGTTTTTTTTAAGACCAAAGAAAATTTGGGCATCAAATACCTGATTTGCCTTTCCAGGCTTTTTCATAAGTTAAAAGCAAATAGTCTTAGAAAAACCCTTAATTGTCAGATACATCCAGAACGTGCAGAGGGGTTTGTTGCCACAGAAGTGCATTTATATATTAACTCAATGAAGCTTTTCTATTTGCATAATCCTAAATAAAAGATTAAATACAAAATATTATGTCCTAGAAGAATTTAGAGTAATGCTAATTATTAGTATTTCTGTTGATGATAATGAGGAAGATTTACACCAACGTTAGAGGGAAGAAGGGCAGTCCTACATCCTAAATGTCTTCTCTTACCAGTTTAATTCCCCTGGGATTTCCAGCTGAGGCTTTGCCATGAAATAGAGATCATGAGGAAACAGAGTATGCATCTTAAGGGATGACAGCATTAATAAATGGCAGATTAGGGCTGAAATAATAAACCAGCTCTGTGATTCAGCCTCTGCTTTCCTAGATTAGTTCCTCTAATCAAAACAATATTTGTGGCTGCAGTTATGTCTTTCAGGCATGTTTGAAACCCTGTTTTGCACATTCTTTTCCAAGAGGGTTGTTGGGTTTATCGCAATATTTGAAAAGCTCTAAGTTTTTCCCTCTTTCTCCATGATGTAACCTTTGATTTGTTATATTTTGGAAGTATCTTCTTCTTGAAAGATACTAAAAACATGTCATACACTTGGCTGTTATCACAGCATGGCCTTAGGCAGCTTTTTTTTTTCTTTTTTTTTTTTTTTTTTTTTTAGTTGGCTTTTTATTATCTCAGTGCCTTAAAAAGGAGCTGAACTGCACCAAGCATGTTTCCACTATGCATTTTATAATATAAAATCCAGGAATTTATTCACAGGAGGGAATTCTTATGCCATTTTCAAATTGAAGCCTGTTCTGGCACTAACAGAATAGAATTCACAGGGGAGTTGGGGTTTTTTTCTGGGTGTTAGAGTATTTTTAGTCCTGTTGAACAATTTCTTTGAGATTCTCAGTTTTCCAAGCACATGGATGTTGCTTCCCTTTGAACTTCTGTTAAATGGTTGAATGAAAGGGAATTTTAGTTCATGTCAATAAAAGGACATTTTTCACTCAGTATGTGGCAATTTCTTTTTTCTCTACCAACTCACTGCATTTTCTCTGCACATGCACCAGTTTACTTCATTTCCAGGGCCAACGTCATGGTTCTGCCTTATCATAAAGGCACAGAACTGCAAATCCAAAAACAGCCTCTTCCTGGCCAATACTTAATGACTCACACAGCTTTTTGGGTCTGTTTCTCTCTGTTTTTTAAAAAAGGAACTGGCTGGATTGTAAATCTGGATTGCAAAGCATTTAATTCTTGGAGAAGACAAAGACACCAAGCTCTGTTTCCTTAGTTTTCCACTCTGTCTTGCAGCTAGATGAAGTCAATGCACAAGTGAATCAGCTTATTGAGAAAAGGATGATCACATATGAGCCAACTGATAGTAAATTCTCCATGTATCGCCAGCAGGTAAGAAGGAACAAAATGTGGTTTAAGCAGAAGCAGGAGAAAAAAAAAATAACCAGTCACTGATTGGTTTACATGCTGATTTTTTCCTTTGATTTATCTAGCATCCTCATTAGAAATACATAATAGAGATCAAAAGGAAAATAAAGAGCTGTTGAACATATGTATGTTTAGGGCTGAGTCAAACATTGCTTTTAGAATGTTTTGACTGCTGTCCTTACATCACAGCAGTTGTGGAAGGGACATTTTGCAGGAGCTGTTTTGGTAAAGTTCCAGCTGTGGATGGATTCTTATGAGGCAGCACAAGGGCTGCCTGCTGCAGCTCTGTGCCTTCCTTGTGTCTGACCAAATCCCAGTTTTCTGCATCTCTTAAGAAAGAATTCTTTGATTTCACATCCTGAGGCTGTGAAATAATCTTGCTATAAAACAGGCTGTCTGGTCCAGTCTTAGTAAATTCCCAAGTTATAAAAAGGATTTATGAACTTGGAGATTTTTTTTTACACAGGAACCTGAGCGATTCCTTTTCCAGGCAACCTGCACCACTGCTGATTTTATGGAAGATCTTCAATGTGATGCTTATGGTGATGGCTTGAGAAATAAAAAGGCTGAAGTAGAATGTATCAGTGGGAGGGAAGAAATGGGGATAAGATACTGCAGTTCAGTCGCAAAGGCAATGTGAAACATCTTTTTATTTTGGAAGAGATGCTCTTCCTGAGAGAAAATCCTGCTCTGGAATGTGCTGGGATCAAGGAGGAGCTGAGGTTGCTGCTGGGAGCTCAGAGCCTGTGGAGCTCTTTGCTTTCTTCTGCCAGGACCTGGGTTCTGTTTCACAAAATAATCAGCTCTGTTGTCCCCTGGTTTGTCACCACAGACACCTCGTGCAGCAAAGAGCTGAGCTCCCACCACAGCACAATTCTGGTGGAGATTTATTTAGGGAGAAAGCTGGTCCTCTCAGCTGAGAGTGAGAAAGCTGCTGTGTTTTGGCTTCATTTTTTTGTAAGTTTTTCCTTTCACTTGAAGAAACCAGCCATGCCTCAAATTCCTGCACCTGCATCTAAATGAGTGTGTTGGGTTATTTTAGAGTATTTTTCAACAGGATACTTTGGCAAGAGAAAAATGCTTTTTTTTTTAACACTTGAATTAATGTATACTTATGTTACCAAATCTGTTCTGGTCAAAACTCAGGTACTATTAAATATTCAGTCTTATATAAAATATTATTTTTTAAGTGCTTTATCTTCTAGACTAAGAAAAAAGAAAAAATAATCTGTAATCTACACTATTTCTGTGCTTTATTGCTTTATTCATCATCTTCTAGCTATTTGCCAAGATTTAGTGGCTCGGTTCTGCTTTAGTGTAACATATTTCTGTAGGTTGGAGTAGGTTGGAGTTATAAAAATCTGTATTATGACATTTGTGAAATCTTGGATAACTTTCCAGTTAAGCCATGTTGGTGTGTCTTACATATGCACCAAGAGGGAATAAGCAGAAGAAATGGAGCAGCTAAAATGCCTGCCTTTTTCCTCAATGAAAATGAAAAAATGAGGTGAAGAAATGTAAATCTAAAATGTAAAATATATCAGCTTGAATCTGGGCAAAAAGGCTGTGCTGGAAACCTCGTCCATACTGGAGAAAGTTGGGATGCTGCAGCCAACTTCAGTGAGGTTGTGGTTTAACCTGCTGTATATAATTCATACATTTTATCTGAAAATCATTTTTCTCCTGATTAAACAAGGCAATTTTTACATTAATGGTCTTGCAGGCCTCTATAATTTCCCGGAAAAAAGAAGCCAAGGCAGAAGAGCTTCAGGCTGCCAAGGAAGAGATGTCCAGCCTGGAGAGGCAGAGGGAGCAGAAGAGCAGCCAGGCCCATGGGCTGGGGGGCTCTGAAGTCCTGACTGAGGATGAGGTAGGGATTTGTGGCTATTTTCAAATTATTAATTTCTCTAATTCACACTGTGCCTAATCCATTGCAAGGCATGCAATACAAGGTATGAATGTTTTCAAATTATTAATTTCTCATATTGACATTGTGTCTAATCCATTGCAAGGTATACAAGGACTCAGTGTTGGGCTGTATTAACATGCCAGCCCAAATAATGGCAATGCCATCACAGTGGTATGATGGTGAATAACTAACCATAGAGATCAATAGGATTATAAATAATATAAAAAGTCTGGATGATTATAAAGCATAATACCAGTGATTATCAGAGATGCAATTAGTCCTGTGGTATTTATTACCCACAAAAGTTTTTACTTAAAACCCAAATTTCCCAGGCCCTCCTGGAGTTCAGATGTGACACCAGTTTTGACTGGCACAGACAGTGTGGCCCAGGCACAGTGAGATTTGCAGCTGTACTTCTCAAAGCAGCTTTTTCTGCTTCAGAAGTTTGTAAAGAATAAGGGAGCTGCAGTTTGGTATTGGTTTGTCAGCAAAATAAATTGACTTTTCTTCAGCCAGTGATTTTTCCCAGTTGGGAAGAATCCTACTGCGGGAACGTACAGAGTCACTCAACTAAAGAGAATTTTATCTGCATCATTCTCTGACTTAATATCATTCTCTCATGTATTGTCTTTGCACTGCCATCATTTAGCCAGAGGCACACACACTTTGCTTGCTTGTTCTTTGTTTTTGTGCTTTTTTTACATACCACTAAATCCAGGGAACGCCCTTTTTAGAAGGAACTCCCTTCCTAATCCCATAGGACGTGGCTGCTCCACAAAATCAGTTACTTTTAAAGGAGTCTGAAAGTGTGGATGAGGAGTTCAGGTGGGAGTAATGGCACAGAGACGTGGAAAATGAAGATGTTGGTTTCTCTTCCCATCACACACTGTACCTTTTCCCTTGGTAGCAATAATAAGGAACCCACTGCATTAGATTTCTCTCCACTCCAAGGTTTTCAGCTCCACTGGGCACATTGCTGGAGTCTTTGACAAGTTTTTAAGCAAAAACTAAAAGCAGAAAGCTGACAATTTGTGTTTCGTGACATGTGATGGAAAGAAGTGTTTAATTAATCAACAAGAATGTATTACCAAGACAGCAGCATATGTTTTACATTATCTGCACAGGCACTATAAGGTAAGAAATAATTGTGCCTATTCTTCAGGAGACAAGAAACTGATCCATAGAAATTTGAGGAGAGCTGGGTAGGAAGGAAACCTCATAAACCTTGTGAAAGGCTTAGTAATGAAAAACTCAAGTTAATTGTCTGACACAGGGAAGTGGCTCAAGACAGAAAAAAGACAAGATCTGTTTTGGGCATGACCTGCATTCCTTTTGTTCAAATATGTTCTGCTTTTGATTCTTAAAATATTTACAAGTCTTCATTTTGCAGAGTGAAGGATAAATGACTGAGAAATTTGGAAAAAAAACACTGGCTTAAAATCAGAAGTGTTTGTCTTTTCATAAGAAGCATTTCCTGCTTTGTAAAATACTTTCTGTAAGGAAATGTGTACTGGCAAGGAAGCCAATGTATAAATCCATGTCCTGTTCATGTTTATTACTTCCTTAGCTAAAGTACAGTGGTACTCACAGGCACCAGTGCAAAGCAGTATAAAGGGTGTTTCCTGTGCCTAAAGACTAGAAAAGGATTTAAATCCTTGATGGTTTTTGATCACTTCTGTTTCAAAGGTCGTGGTTTCCTCATCTGGAAGGTGGAGACAGTGATATTTAATTCTTTGTAAATATCTGCTGCCAAGATTGCTGCAACAGGGCCTTGTAGATTCTTCATCTCCTCAAAGACCATGGCAAATGCACAGAGCCAGTCCTGCCTCAGACAGGGGCTGAGATGAGCCAGGGCTGGAAGGAAAGAGGTGATGAAGCAAAAGTGGCATCAGCAGGTTCTCCCTCCCCAGTGAAAGTCTGGGTTCCTCACTCCCAGCCAAGCTCTGCTGCAGGTTTGTTTGGGATATTCTGCTTTAGGATTTGTATTTTCTGGTTCAGTGCTCTGCTGCTTCAGCTTTGAGCCAATAGCAAAGGAAATGGTGATTAATTTGGTGGTGAGTCAGTGCTGCAGTTCATGGGGACAGGAGGAGTTTGTCCATTCAACCTTCACTTCACACTCTGACAGCCAAGAACTTCCTTACACTTTCCTCTTCCAGTCACACATTTGACATTTAGGTCCTCCATTTTTAAAAAGGCAGAAAGAGAGAGTTTTAACAAATAGCTTTGATGTCTTAAATTGAAATGGATGTTTTAATCTTATCAAAGTGCTACAGTTAAATCAAAGCATTGTTTTTCTCCTATACCCAGTATTTCTACTCTTTGCTTTGTCTCACTTTGCTTTGTCCTATTACATCCCATGGCACTCTCAAGACTTGGCAATGGAAGAATCAGCACCTTCCTACCTTGTGCTTCCAAACCAGCATTTGGATCTCCACTTGAGGTGGTTTTAGCCCTTCATTCACCAAAAGGTCAGGCCTGGCTTAGGTTTTTAGGTGCTGGTGTTTTTACTTTCTTCCATAGTCATGAAAAGCATTCCACTGGGTTTGAGAGGTTGTACACCTGGATAGAACTCAGGAGGAACAGCAGGGAAGAACCAATTCATTTACATCAAACACAAAAAAGTAGGAATAAATTGTCTGCTTTGGGGATTATGAAGCCCTTTTAAGTACTTCAATCAAAGTGCAGTGAGCAGGGGGCACAGTTGGCAGCTCCTCACTGCAGCTGTCAGATCCTGAAAATTAGGGAATCACATGTTGACACTTGGAATGCTGGATGGTTCAGTTACAAGTGATCCTAGGTAAAGCTGGGATATTTTTAGCCCTTTACACAACCCATTGTACTTTTCAGAGTTGAGCACAGGGCCCCAGGAAGGCTGGGAGTCATCTCAGAGCTGTGCTGAGCTGCAGGAGTGGGAATTAGTCTGGATTTGAGAACTGGGTATGGGAAGTCCTCTCACTTTATCCACAGGTGTGTGAGGTTTGCACATGCATTTCCTTAAGGAGTTTAATCTTTTTTCCATACAAATGCTCATCCATGCCTACCTGCCCCTGGGAAAACAAGGCAAATGTTTCCATTTGCAAATAGAGAAAACAGCCTCAGACCAAAGATCTTGCCACTTTTCCCAACAAACTGTTGATCCACCTGAATCTGGCAGACTTCTGCTGTGGGAAGTTCCTTGTCACTTGAACCAAACATATGCAGAGATTCAGGGAAATCTCCCAGAGCTGAGCACTCTCTCAGCACCCTCTGCCAGGGATAAATCCTGGATCTCATTGATCTGTGCATCTTCCTGAGCACTGAAAATGAGTTTTCATTGTAAGTATTTGGATTGTATCAGTAATGGCTGTTTTAATACTTCTTGCCTGACCAGAAGCAAGCACTCCTGGAAAATGCTAAGGAAGAGTTTTCCTGGCTGAGCTGTGCCATGAGCAGCCTGTAGGATACTTTCATTTTATTAGACTGAGGTTCTACTGCTCTTATCTTTTAGAAGCTCATCCTTCTGTGTCTGAGTTATTAACTCTGTCCAACACTTGCTGTACTAGCTTTAATTTAGAGCCTCTTAGGAAAAAAAAAAATGGAAAACCTGTCATGTTCAGGAACTTTTCCTAACTGAATTTTAATACTTTGGACAGTCTGTATCCCATTAATTGGTCTAGTTAGAAATGAAAACATCTGTTCCTCAGTGCTTAATGAAAATAGATAATAGTCAGCTAAGATTTTCTGCAATTATTGTGCTTATGCAAATAATTTTCTTAACTATTTTTTTTATTTGGAACCTTGTTTAATTATGTGTTTCATAAAAACCCACTTTTTATGATTAATACTTTGTTCTCTGTAGTACTTTTGTATGAAGAATATTTTGATTACAATAACACAATCAAATCGCTGCATTAATCCAGAAAATACCACTTTAAAAGATTTGACTCCAAAGTGAGCTATTTATCTGGGATTTGTTCTTTGGACAAAACAAGCTTTATCCATTTTCTCTTTTAATGATAATTTTGGCATAAGAACCTTGTGAAAACTTCTCCTGGGGCAAATGTGAGGTTAAAGGAGATGAGGTGAGAAGCTTGTAGTGAAAAGCCAAGGCTGCATAGAGGAGCTGGGCTCTGGTTCCAGTTCTGACCACAGAGGGCACGTGGTCACCAGGCTGGTGTCCTGTCCTGGAGGGGGATGACCTGCCAGCCTCTGGATGCCCCTGGAGAAGCCATTTCAACATCCCTGATTGAATTTTTATTTAGAACTGTTATAGTAATTCCTTCACCAAGAGTGAGCCTGGTGATAGCAACCTCTTCCAGATTCTAATAAATGGAGAAGCATCAAGTTGGTGCATTGCTGGATTCTTCCAATAAAAATGGAGCATAATCCAGGAAATCTGCCCAGGGATGGTGCATACCTGTGTTATATGAGAAATCAGAGTCCTGTTTTCATTCACTGTGTTCCATAATCTGCATTCCATGCTTGTTATGTTACAGTCACCCATAAAAATAGCCAAGTGAAAAGGCAGAATCTTTGCTTGCTTTTCTCTTGGATGGTTTTTGTGTCTCCAGGGGCTGTGACTCGGCTGACACGGGCTCCAGGCTGGTTTGCTTCCACTGCTCCCTCTGTGCCAGCACTTGGTTCTTGTCCAGTCATTTAATCTTTGAAGCTGAAATAACTGCTTGTGTTAAATTGCTTGAGAAAGAAAAGCTACTGGTGGACATGGCCTTGACTGGAACATCAGAGCACAGGCAGATCCATGGGAATTCCACAGGATGAGCCTGCTGAGTCTGGCCACAAGGAGCAGTTGCTTTGGTCTATGGGAAAATGCTGCTGCCCAGAAGTGGATTCCTTTGGTTACTTAACTTGAAAGTGCTGTGGCCAAACAATGTTATTTCTCTGTGAACTACTGGAATTATTGAAAAGACCTTTCACCACAGTAAAATGCAGTGTTTTGTGGCATTGATTTCTCATGTACACATGATGTGTATAAAGCCTCAGAAGCAATGCTCATACAGATGAAAACATTGGTATTTTATGTTTTCTTTTCATTTTTGGAAACCTATGGAATGACTTTCAGCTTTTAGCCTGAAGAAGTCTAATTTTGCTGTAAGATTCCTACAAGCTGCTGATTGAAGTGGAGTCAAATCTAAGAGCTCCAGCTCAGAACTTGGCCCTGGATCTAAAGGAGCCTTCAGTCAGTGAGATTTTCAGGGCTAATCTGTGCTGCCCTTGGAGTAAATCAGGTCTTATGAAGATTTTGCCAAATTATTGATTGATTTTCTACACAGATGATCACCTTCCTACTGCTGTTTATAGCTGTTTTACCTTGTTTGCTGCAATAAAAGCCATGTGAAAGGTTAAGTTTGCTTTAAAAAGCCAGAGGTTGTGCTGACATCCACCTCCTAAAAGGAACAGATTTCAGTTGTCACTCTGAGCAACTTGTAGTTCATTTGGGATGAAATTTGTATTACATAGTCCTAAGTTAATCAACTAATAATAGAACAGTGGTAGAATTGGCTCGTTAATCAACAAGATCCTTTGACTTCCATTGTAAAATACATTATGCTTTGAATACTGAATATGCAAATACCCTACCTCCCACTCGAGCTATTTTCAAGACCTTAAAAGTGAAGAGAATTATAGTTTGCTTTTCATCCTGGGATGCACTGACAGAAGATCGTTCAGATTTGATAGCTCTGTGTGGTCACATATTAAGTTTAATCCTTTACCTCATTCTTTATTATATTCTACTGGTCAAATGAAATGTCTCAAGGATCAACACAGATGACTGTGCTTCCCTTCAGTTGGTTGGAGAGATTGTATTTATACTTGGAACTCACAGAAAGCTTGGTATCGTCTAAGCAATTAAAGAGAAAAAGTAGAAAGAAGTCTTTTGTATTAACAAAGAGGATGTGATTGAATTTGCAATGAAAAGGAATGAATTTGGTTCTACTGTCTTAAATGTACCAGAGAGTGTGACAGGGGCTCAGGTGACCTTGTGTATCCTTGTCCTGGGTAGTAGCAGGATGTAGGATGTTATCCCAAAGCCTCACAGAGGCCAATCTGCATAGAGCACATTGAGTAATTTGTGGGTTTGTTCTTTCACCAAAAACGTTTATAGCTTTTGGCTTTAAAAATAGTTCTGGAGCGTAGCAAGAGAGAGGCAGCTTTGGCCTAGATATTGCACAGGATGGCAGATGAACAGGGTTGATTTCATTGTGGGCATTTTGCCCAGGACACTTTTTATAGAACATACAGTTACTCTGGGGGTTCTTAGCCTGTGGTCACACTGGGGGTTTGGATTTATTCTGTAGAAGGGAGAGGGATAATTTTGTAAAAAGAAAAGTTAATGTAAATTTTGAAATTTAAGTTATTTTATGTTAGAATTTCAAGCCTGTATCAGTGGGAGTGGGATTAATTTTCCTCCTGGGGCTGCCTGGCCTGTGCTCCCTGCACACACTGAACGCCTCCTCATCCAGGAGCATTCTGAAGCCCTGTTCTTACATCATTTACTCTCATAAATTTTATTTTCTTTCCATCTCTGGATCTGAATGCATTTTTTGAGCTGTGACTGGCATTTACCATGTAGCTCTCATGTAAAATCCAAGAATAAGAGCTGAGACTGCTCAACAGATGGAAAACGTTAAAGCACAGAAGAATTTTACCTGTTTGTTTCAACCCTTGGTACTTGTTTTACAAATTGAACACACACAGGTCCAGGTTAAATTAGCTACGGAGGTTGGACTGTAAGGATTTTTATAAATAAAAATATAAATTCTCCATTGCTTTAGATTTTGAGTGAAATAGACACTGCATTTCTCTGTTTCTCTGCAAGGACTCTGCTTTTATTTTCCTGAGTTTGAAAACTTATAAGTTTTATCATCTAGGTCTGCAGGAGTCAGGAAAGAGAACAAGTTTTAACTACTGAAAATATTAAAAAAAAAATAAAAATCTTTTCCCATGTCCTCTTCCCTTCCAGTTTTGCTGCTGGCTGTGACCATGTTTTGGTCTGCAGAGCTGGGGCTGTGCAGTGCAGGCTGGGGCTCTGTTACAAGTGCAAATTACTGCTGCATTAAGTTTTTATTATCCATGACTCCCATAATGTTTTGCGAGGAATATTTACTTTTCCAGCTGTCAGATGGTGGCGAGCAGAAGGGAGTGATCTCAGGCCTGCAAACGAGTGAGCTGGGACAGAAAGCAGTGGAGCTGCTCCCCTTGATCTCACTCAGTGAACCAACGCAGAGCTGAAAATAAATAGACCTTGGGAATGCTGAATTCCAGCCCTGTGTCCTAAACACTGCACGTTGGATGTGCAGGACAAAGAGGATAATGACATTTGATGCTGTGCTAAGGCCCTGCTTTGCTGGGAGTGAAGTTGAGTCCCTGCCCTCTCCCCGCAGTTCAAGCAGTACGTGAGCAAGCTCCGCAGCAAGAACACGTTTTACAAAAAGAAGCGCCAGGAAATCGCAGAAATCACGGCGGAGTACGGGATCCTGCAGAGGACTGAGGAGCTCCTGAGGCAGCGCCACGAGGCCATCCAGCAGCAGTTGGTAACCTGAGCTTGTGCTGCTCCCCCTGCCCTCCCCGCCCTGGGAACAGCCTTAGGATCACGGGGATGCTGCTGGGATTATTCTAATTCTCCCCCTCAGCTCCTGCTGCCCTCGCTGAAGGAGCCATTGGGGTATAAAAGGTATTTTTGTCTGTTGGCTCTGAGGCTGCTGTACTTTGTGTCCATCAGGACTGGTCTGCAGCTTCTTTTTAGACTGAGGGGCCTGACCCTGCTTTTTGAAGTCCATGGTAAATCTGTACAAATGCTGCTTAGGGCAAGGCTGGAGGCTTAAATTACTTTTTGGTATCCATAGATGTAGTAGGGCTTAGAGAATGACCAGCAGTAAATAGGATCTAAGTTACTGCTGTAAAATATATAGGAATAGTATTTAAAGAAAGAGCAGGCAAGAAGGAAACATTCTGACCCCAGAATATTTAGAAGAAAATGCATTTAAATTTAAAACTGGATGAATCTTCCCTAAGCCAGAACAGCAGCAGAAGGATTTCTACTCTGGATAACTATAAGCATCCCAAATGCAGGAACACTCTGTGGTATTTTCTTCCAATCCCTGTATTCTTGTTACCAAAATACTTTACAAAATAATTAGCTGCATTTTCTGCTCAAACAGACAGATTTTACACATTGAAATTCTTCAGAGCCTGACCTCCAGCCCACTTTACTCTGTGGAAACTCTCTGTTCACTTCATGGAGCACTGGATGACCAAATACTGTATTTACAGAGGGTTTTTATTGTCCTGCTGTTCAGGCACGAGATAAAATCTACTTTTCTGGAAGCTAGATTAATTATAATAAATTGATTAATAAAGTAAATTAATTACAGTACTTACCCTTTTCACTTCTTCACAATATTTGGCTCCAAAAAGGAATTTCTTGGGTAATGGACTCACATCCAGCATTTGTTGTTTGTGTCTGCAGCAAGCAGTTGAGGAGAAGAAAGGAATCTCTGGATACAGCTACACCCAGGAGGAGCTGGAAAGAGTCTCTGCAGTGAAGAGTGAAATGGATGAAGTGAAAGGCCAGACATTAGATAACATGTCTGAAATGGTGATTTTAGTCTTAAACTATTGCATTTCCTCAGTCTGAGTAGCTGGTTCCTCAGCATATAAAACCCAATTTAATGTTTTTGCTTGGGTTTATAATTCTCCTTTAATCTGTGTTTATACATATATATAAATATTTTTAACAAATACATCTGCAAAGATAATCTTGACAAAGTTTACTAAAATGGGCATTTATTTTCTTTAAAATCCTACAAATAAATCCTTCTTTTCTCCCCTTCAGAAACTTTAGGGATATCAAATCTTCTTGTCTTTCATTTTTTACTTTTTTTTGTGATTTCAGAAGTGGTTTCATATTTGTTCTTATTTGACACATTATTTGAAAGAGACAAATGGTTTGAATCTGTAATGGAGGCTTTTTCTAAAATGTTTGTAAATCACTGGAGTTAAGCATTTGTTGAAAGGATACTTAATATGCTTAAAGAGCTAAATAGCTTGTCTTTTCCTTAACAGCCTGATTTTCAATTGCCCTTAGAACTGTCATGTTTTAATTTACCTGCCCACATAGCCATAGAAGCAAGAAAGAGCTTGAATTTCTAATTTAAAAATATTATATGAGAGCAAAAAGCAAAATAGCATTGTTTTAACTCTTTAGGGCACTTTTAAAATAAAATGGTGTAACTAAAATAGAATTACTCTCAAACAGAAAGGTGCATGCAATTTGAATTTTCAGTCTAAATATGTCAAAGTGACTCAGTTTTAGCATTTTTAGGCTTTGTTTCACCTATGCAAGTGTATTTGTTTTCTTAAGGATTTCTTCCTTTCTCTGAGCCCCCTCTGTGCATGGGCAGTGCCCTGGACTTCTTTGGGATGTTCTCAGTTGGAACAATGGGAGCAGAATTTGCCTCATTTATGGGAATGACCCCACTGCCAGATGGGCTTTTCCCCTTTCTTAATTAGGCCTCAACTTCAGTTGGATCATTAAGGTTTCATCACACATTTTTTCTCTCTGTATTTTGGTTTACTTCCCTTTCTTTTCACGTTCCTAATTACATAAATGTCCAATTAGGGTCATAGAGTTAATGAATATAATTTTGTCCCTTCCTCAGGTGAAGAAACTGAATGCCATGGTGACAGAGAAGAAGTCAAGCCTTGCTCCTGTCATCAAAGAGCTGAGGCAGCTGCGTCAGAAGTGCCAGGTTTGTAGAAACACTCCTCTCTTTCTGTGTAAATCGAGTCAAACCCACAAATAAATCCAATTTACAGATCTCTGAAGTGCTCTACAAGGACGTGATCAACTCTGAGGGAAAGCTGGAAATAGCAGAATGTGTCAACAGTGTTTGCAGCAGGCAATGTGCTAAAGGTTGGGATTTGTAAAAGCTGACAGTGCAGGCACAAAATTCAGTCCTTTATAGCAATTTTAAAAATTACTACATCAGGGGAAAATGTGAAAAGTCATTGTTCAAACCCAAAGCAAAGTTAGTTTCAGATTAGTTGCAAAGCTATTTCTGTGTTTCAACACTGTCCTCTCTGAGTGGATTGCAGATAACTTCTCATCCAAATGTTGGCTACATTGATCTAATTCCTGCATTAGTCTGTGGCACTGACAAATTGGTCCATTTGTTTTCAAAATTTTGTAGAGAGCTGGGGAAAAAGAAAGTCTTTTGGGTCTACAGCTGCCATAAGTTGGCTCATTACCATGGAATTAAATAAACTGATGCATTTATCTATCAATGAAATTTCCAGAAAACCTACTTTTAATGGTTCCATTCAAAGTGTCAGAAGATGAAATCCAGCGAAGGGGTTGATTGTGCACAACTGGAAATCTGGCTTTCCATAGGGAGCACTTACACTGATCCTTTCCTAATGTCTATTTTTATAATTATTTGTTTCTTCTTGCAAACACAGCCTCCCTGGCAGGGTAGAGAGGGAATTTCCTTCTCTCTGATCCCCAGAATGTGAGGGGGTTGGTGGCTTTCCTGTGTAACCACAGCCATGTGCCAGCCAGGGTCACAGTCCTGAGCATGCCAGGAGCTGGGGCTGGTGTGTGAGGAGCCTGAGTGTCACATGCCAGTCAAGGGAAGGTTTCACTGATGTGCCTTTTTGCCCTTTTCTCCAAGGAATTAACTCAAGAACGTGATGAGAAGAAAATCCAGTACGACAGTTGTGTGGCCGGGTTGGAGACCAATCGCTCGGCGCTGGAGCAGGTGAAGTGGGGCTGGCTCCTGCAGGTGGATTAATTCTGTGGAACAGTGTTTCCCTGCCCTCCCTCAGGATGTGGAAAGTACAAATCCAGGCAGTGAGTCAGTGTGACCCACGGGTCATGCCTGAAGCTGCTGTGTGGGGTGGCTGCAGTCACACAGGTCCTGAGCAGCAGCACGTGGACTCATGGTGCTTATCCAGCTCTGATCAGCAGGGACGTGCATCTGCCAGAAATCCTGCTGCCTTGGACAGTGTCTGTTAGGGGACAATTTGACCATAAAATAAAGATTAATTGATCAAGATAAATCTTTATATGCAGCTAGCAGTTTCACTGCATTAGCAACAAATTCAGTGGATAATTAATGACTGAAACTGGTGGTGAGGAGACTTCATTAAATGGGACTGTTTTGTATTCCTGCTTTGTCTCATTCCATCACTCCTGTGAATTTTGACTGGGCTTGGTTTCTCAAGGCCTCGCCCTCAGGAGAATATACTGCAAGGTAAACAGGGAGTACCTTTAAAGTGTGGGTGGATATATAAACAGTTACTTTCCTGCTCTAAAAGTTCCTTTGTAGGGCCCTTCATACCAGATGGACCTGGTATGAAACGGACCTTCCAAAGGAACTATTTTACAACAGCAATCAAAGCTTTTCTTCTTGGCAGACAACTCTTAGTCATTTTCTACCACGTGGTGACAATCACATCCACTGACTGAGCTGGACATGAGTTGAACTGTTAGAATTCAGTTTTCCAGCTGATGGTCTGTAAATCACACAGTGACAGAGCTCTGGAATTGCAAATGCTGTGCAGCCTGGAATGTGTACAGGAATTCCACTGGGATCATGAGGTTTTTTGGGAATGGACCATTTAGAGATGGGAGCAACCCACTATTTCCAGACTCCTCCATATAATTATTGATTGGTAATTAACATATTATTGGCATGTCTGTAACTTCTAACATGCACTTTGCAGATGTGTTCCAGGAAATGCTTGTTCACAGCTGTGCCTGGCACTTCAGATGTGCTGAGGAACAGGAGTCTTGGCAGCACTGCTGAATGTCTGTTAGAAGTCAGGCATTAATGAAAAAAACCTGTTAACAGCCATTTTGCATGTCTGACTGTGACTGAAACTGCAAATCTAAAACCACTCACTTGTCTTTCAGTCTAAAAGAGACTTGTGAGAAGCGCAAAATATTTGAGAAATTATCAATTCAGGATTATTATTATTATTATTATTATTATTTTTAACTCTCATGGTTTATATGGCAACACAGGGCATCTCCTGGGAATTGCAGTCACCATGTCCTTTGGAATCTTACTCTTTTCCCACAGGAAGTGAAAGGGCTTCTTGAGGAGTGTGCCCAGGAAGAGAGCAACTACCGTTACATTAACTGCATGAAAAGGGTGAGAGCACAAACTGTTCACTGTGAAATGAACTGGCACCTATAATACATCCAGCCATCTATATCTTTAAATGATATATTTCTTTACAGAACGTGGAGATCCAGCTGCAGCGTGCCAAGGAGGAGATGCAGGCCTACATGTCCCCAGACCCTCAGGAGCGGCGCAGGGCGGTTCGGTGAGGACTGGGAGGATCCTCTCCCCTTGGGGTGACTTGAAGGAGATTCACAAACTGAGGCTGAAGTCAGGAATTTTCTCATTGGCATTTGGGCTGGAGGAGTTCACCTGATAAATTTAGAAACACTATAATAATCTAGAAATAAGCATCTCAGATTTCAGCCTATACTGCTGGACTTGAAAGCATACAAGTTCTCTCAGACATACCAGGAGATTTTCCCAACTCATTGGAGATTCTCAGCCCAGGATAGGCTCTAACTGGCAGCCCCACAATCTGAGGACAATTCTGCACTGTCCCATGAACCTCCATCCTTATCCTTAGTTTCACTGACTGTAGTAAAAAGCCACTTCCTTCATCCCATGACTCTTTTCAGGACCCCTCACCTTTGACTGGCAGGGAAAGAAACAGGAAATACTATAAATTGAGCTGCTGATTATTTTTGGTGTAGTTTTCTATTTTAAATAGAAATTTTTCCTGCCAAAGATGGAAATGTTTTCTGAGAATGAGATATTTCGGATTCATTATCTGTGCTAAGAAGTCTAAATGTTACCATGGTGTAGAGATTTTTTACACTCAACTAAGTGTAACTTAACTAAATATTTTTGTAAAAGTATCCTGTTGAAAATTTTGTGTATGTTCAATCTTCTAATACACCATAAAAGCTGAAACAAAATTCAGGCAACAGTCAACAAACTGTTTCAAAATTAGGCATCAGGAAAATCCAAAACATTTATAATTTCCAGCTGGTAAAAGTGTCAAAATACCCGGGGCTTATTCTTCATAATTAGTTTTTTGAAATTTCAGAATATTGCATGAAATAGAAATTCTGTTTTCCAGAAAAGTAAATCTCAGATCCTTGTTGTCAACAAAATAATCCAGTTGGTGTCAGTAGTTTTACAAGGTGGTCTTTGCTTTCCCACCATAGTATTTCCCAGTCACGAAAACATTTATCAAAACAGCTTTAAAATTTGTGTTTGCTCAGTTTTATGGGCATTGATAGGAAAATGTGTCAAACAGTGAGAAGACTCCAGGGATTCTCTCAGGAGAATCCATCAGAGCCTTCCTGAAGCCCCTTGCACTGGTACCAGTGGAGCTGCATCTCCATGTTCTAGAACAGGAGGCAGAGATCACCAGGAAGGGAAGGACCAGAGTAACAACCATCACAGAGAATTTCTGCAAGGATGTGAGGCATGGGAAAGTTGAAACATTGTGGAGTAAAGAGTGTAGGAAAGTAAGAGTAAGCAAAGAATCAAAACTACGAACTTTGGGGAGGGAGAAGAGAATGATGAGGAGAGAGAAGGTGATGGAGGCTGAGAGGGCTCTTGCTCCATCTCACAAAATCATGAAAGGCTGTAGGAAATAAACATTTATCTGATGAAGGAAAGATGAAACAGCACAACTAAGCAGAAGGCTGAACAGATAAAGCCTCAGTGATGATGTGAATATTCATGAGGATGAGGAGCAGCTGAGGCAGCAGGGAGTAGGAACTCAGGTTGGTTCTCTCCAACTCAAATACTTGGGAATTGAACATCCAGGATGTGGGGATTCACACGGAGCAGCCATCAGAGCCCAGTGCTGGAATGGAGCAGAGCCCAGCTATGCAATCCCAGGTATGGTGAGGGAATGTGAACAGGCTGTTACCCCTCTGTGCTGTCCCCGTTTCACTTCCCGACTGTGGAAATTATCCTCCCACAGGGGCCAGCCACAGTCCTGACCTTTCTAAGAGGTCACAGAGCTGTCTCATTTCAATGAGTTACAGCAAAGTTCAATAGAGACATCTTAGCAAAATATAAAATGAGACGATGACATTTTTCTCTAGACATCCCTTTAGAACCCGAATGTATTTTTCAGCAAGAACTGGAATGTAAACGGAGTAAAAATGAACCATAAATAGAATTGCACTTTCCTAACAACGTATTGAACAAAAAATGTCTCAATTCAGACCCTCTTTATTGAATATAAACTCTCCGTTCCGTGGAGTCACTTGTTAGGAATGTGAAAAGTTAATTTTCTTTTCTAAAAATAGAAAGTTGTGGGGTTTTTAACAAAGTTATTAAGTTACATTCTTTCCAGTCATCATTATAAATAGTAAAGAAAAACTGACTAGGAAAGACATAAAATCTTCTGATGATTACTTTGAAAACTCTACTTTAAAAAAACCCCAGGGTGTTCTGGAGGCCAAATGTGTGAGAACACGTGCTTTGTGCCAGAGCAAAGAAGCAGCTTCAGCTTCACCTCCAGTTGGGTGAGGATTGCTGGGATCAGTGGGACAGCACAGCACCTGGAGCAGCCTCAGCACAGCTCTGATCTGTTCTGGCTGGAATTGTCCAAGAGCAAGAGATCCTGAAGTGATCCAGCTCCATTCCTGTGGAGGTAGGACCAGCTGGCCCCAGGTCCAAGTGCTCCAGTCAAAGTCCTGGAGTACCTGGGAGAAAGGGAAGGAATAAGGGAACACAGTGCTTTGGGTCCACACAACTGCTCTCACACCCCAGGAAACCTTCAGGCTCTGGCATCATGAAGGCTGACATTTCTCTCTGGAAATCAGGATTTCTCTACTCAGAGGTCGTATACTCTGAGCACTTTGGAAAGCTCTTTAAATGAGCTGGGTTATTTTGAATTCCACTAGCTGACTCTCACACCAGAAAAATGTAATAATTACACGCAAAATAGAATTGATTTTTCTTCCAAGTGGCTCAGTGCACAGTTTTTTTTCTATTGTCACATTTCAGAAAAGCTAAAGGTAAGTCCCTGTGCTGTCTGTGGACGGTGCTGTTGTGGTTTACATATTTTACTGTCAGGGGTCATATGTCAGCTTTGGGTATGGCAGAGTGATGTGGCCACTTGGTACAGCCAGGGCTTTCCATGCTGAATGTCAGCATTAACACTTCTCAGCCTGTGCTTAGACCCTGAAATGTGAGGGCTGTTTTCTGGGAGAGGAACGTGCAGCATTGTCACTGCACCCACTGGACTTGTCAGGCCTGGGCTGAAATGCCATTCCCCCTCATTCCTGGACTTTCCCACTCATTCCAACACTGCATTCACAGCAATTAAGGGCTGTGGGTCTCTAAACTCTGACACTCGTATGAGTGAGGCTGTGGTTCCCCTCAGGATGTCACCAGGATAAATTAATTACAGAAAGGATCGGGATCTCATCTGCATGGTCTCACTGTTGCCCTCAAGCTGGAAGGAGCAGTGATCATGCCTGCTTCAAAAATGTAAGAGACCTTAGCCAGTATCACTTTTCCCAGCTGCACAGCTGAGACAAGGAGATCTGATCCTTCCTATCAAGGGATGTGATGTCCAATGACAAAAATGTGGTTTTTTGTGTTTCCTGTTCTGTCTCATTTGTGAACCTCCCAATATTTCCATCATTTTCCATGTTTGCATCCTTATTCTGTTCTATTACACAGAACCAAATCATGATAAAATCATTTTATGTTTCCTTTAGGGAACAGTATACACGAATAATCCTTGATCAAGAAAACCTTGGCAAGGTAAGAATGAGGCTTTTACCTTGTACAGCCATTGTACAGTTTGTATTTTTGTGGGACTTATTCCCAAAGGCTGTGGTCAGTCTTTTATAAAAAGCATTGTGCAGCCTACAAAGAAAATTCCATCACTGCTGGCATTGGTAATTAATACCCTGGAAAAGGATCCTGCTCTCTCCTCAGGGCTTGATTTCCTGCAGGGAATAGCATGAGCTGCTGTAAGGGATAGGCAAAGAGCTCAATGTGACAGCACATTCCCTGAAAATCATTTGGATAAGACCCTGAAACAGGGGCATAACGAACTGTGCCAGCTCAGATTTTCTGTTGTATATAAAGCAACCTGTTGAAGACAATAAATTCTGAGCCTGTCACCCTTATCACTGCTGCTAAAGGCCAGGGGATCAGCAGCCTCAGACAAAAGCAGTTGTCCAGTTTTAATCTTGTCTGAAGCTCAGATCAGCAGGGGTGAGGCTGGGCTTAGCAAGTCACACCAAACAGCTTTTATTAATTTCCTTTTCTTAATCAGTCTGAGTGATTTTTACAGGTCTGGGCTGCCTCTGTTAATAATCAGGAGGGGGTTTAATTGTAAAACATTGATTTCATGTTAGAGTATCATGATATGAATCCGTTGCGGGTTGCACCTTGATACTGCAAGAGCTCTGCATGGAAATGATGTCAGATTTTTAGCATAAGTTCTCAAATAGATAAGACTAACATTTACACAGTTAAAAACCATGGCAATAGTTGTCAATCCATACAAAGATCTAAGTCCCAGGTGTTAATGCCTTTAGCACTTGCAGGGAGTGTTGTCAACGTGAACCAAACAGTATTTCCATAGCATATAAAAATCTCTGTCGTCCCATGCTGCTTATGTGAGCAACTTTTGTGGTGTAGAGCTGTTGCAGAAATGTGATTTTTTTTTGTATTTTTAACAGAAACTACGAGAGAAACAGAAAGTTGTACGGGAAAGTCACGGGTCGAACATGAAGCAAATGAAGATGTGGCAGGACTTCGAGCAGTTAATGGAATGTAAGAGAGATTGTTTTCTGAAACAACAAAATCAAGCAGCCATTGGGCAGATCATTCAGGAAGGAGGTAAAGATAGGCTTGTGTTATGAATTCTTCCTCCTGATACCCACATGAATTAGGAAGACTCTTGTTAAATACTTTTGCTTTCATCAGTTCTACTATTTTTGTCCATGGTTTGGTTTTGATGCATAAACAGAGAGAGCAAAGAACTCCTCTGGAAGTTTTTGGAGCTTTTGCTCCACAGTCTCAGTGACAATGCCATGGTTGGAAGCTGTTGGGAGGGCTGCACTGGGGTGAACCTGCTCGTAAATCCATGTTTTATGAGGCCAGGAATGGCACGCATCTGTAGGGAGATCAAAGGGAAACAAATCCTTCTGCAGGGTCACAGAAAACTCACGTAATTGCTCTGCCTCTCATTCCCTATCGATAAGGTTACATTTTTGCAAGGCCTGTGATTTGATATTGTATAATTGTGGCCCTCCTGGCTTGGCCCTGTTGTCCCTATTGTCCTTACCCAGCCAGTGTGGCAGCAGGAGCGGGGCCGCTGTGGCCTGGCCCCAACACTCCTGCTCATTCTTTCCTTGCACGGTTGAGCTCAGATGATTGCCTGGAGAACAATCACTTGGACTCTGAGCTTTTCCCATTATCTTTTGCTATCGTTGTTTTTAACAGAAGGTTTCTTTTCTTGCAAATTTGCCTCCTTTCACACCGGATAGTTGCCGGTGTGAAAATGGAAAGTGAGCTCAGCTGAAGCTTTCCCCAGGGAGGAGTTTGGAGCTGTTTTGTCTGCACAGTGCAATTCCAAAGGGATTACAGGCACAAAGAGGGTCATCCCAGGGCTGGAGGTTATCCATGGATGTAGATATGGCCCAGGGGTTCTTGCATCTGCCCTGGAGGGCAGCCCTGAGCTGGGAGCCACAGGCAGCTGTCCCTGGCCTCAGAGGTGCCCCAGGGCTGAGCCAGGGGACAGGGATGGAGGTGAGGACTGAGAGTGTCCCTCACGTGTCACCATTCCGGATGAGCAGCTCCTGGCCCCCTGTCACAGATCAGCAGCACAGAGATAATTCTGTGGGGCCAGAACTCCTGCTGCTCTCCTTTGGCTTACTGCATTCCTAGATAGGTTGGTGGGGTTTTTTATAGTTTTTCCTGCCTGAAGTAGAATGTCTTTTTACAGGATATATAAAAGTAATTTTGCTTTCTTTGATACCTAACTATGAGATCTTCTGCTGGTTTCTATATCCAGAGAGTATGGTAATTATAGAGTTCCTGGTTTGCCTTTGCATTAAATATATTTGTTAACAGGACTAAAATAAAAGCTGCCAAAACTACATTTGGACTGTATGGTATTCTTTTTTTCTACATTTTTTTGGTGAAAGAAGGAAATTGTTGATGGCTGGGCCACAGGAAAAATGGGTTATTTAATGACATTTATTTGAGAAATTTCCAAAGAGCTCTCAGTGTGAGGAGTGGGTCTCAGATCCCAGGACATCCTCATGCCAGCCCTCCCACGCTGCCAAATAGCTGGAGATAGCTTTTCCCAACAGCTGCACACTGACTCTCCCCAGGCCAGGGAGAAGAGCAGGGTGCCCCTGGCACAGGGTGGAAGGAAGGCACAGGCACAGGTAGAGCTGTGCCACCACCCCCTGCTCCAGGAGCTGATTGCTGCAGGGTTTAGTCAGGCAGGGAAGGAATCTCTGGCAGGGAGAAGCTCAGGAAAGGTCAGGCTGTGTGGGGTGGGCACAGCCATGTCCAGAGACACCTGGGTGCTTTGTGCCTCCTGCCCTGGGCCATCATTCCCACACAGCACCTGCACAGGGCTGCAGAGCTGGGAAAGCCACAGCAGTCCCATTCCTGGACTCCCAACGGAGGCGTTTGCTGAAGGCTTGACAGCAATAGTAAAATAACACAGACAAGGAGATATGAGACATGCTGAAAATGTGGGATAATCACCAAAAATGGACATTTAGGTTACTTAGGAATCAGCCTGTGGTTCAGAGTCATTAGACAGGGCAGGGAGAAAGGGGATTTCATAGACTTGAAGTCAAAACTTTGAACCAAACCTTAGAAATCCTATTTGACTGAACCATTTACATTAAGATGTATGACAGGGATTAGCCTGCTGCCCAGGAAAAAGCAATGCCTTGGAAATTCACAGCAATGATGTGGAGTATGACTGGGTACAATCATTTTCTGGTTTTCTGTTCAGTTACCCTAAAAATAGTTCCTCTTTCTTCCTTATAAAAACAGTTTATTGCTAGTTACTCAAAGATGACGTGATTGTTGTTCTGATCTGATTAGTGCTCTGTCATTTGTGCTGCACCAAGAAAGGGCACACAGATTATACACTGCAGCAGCAGCAGCAAAATGACTTTCTGAGATGAAGCAGAAAAATCATAATAACAGTTATCAAAGGAAAATTGGAAAAACTCAAACACTATTTTTAGCTTTTTGTACAAGTGGACATTTAATAAATGCAGCTTTAATGGATTCTGTTCACTGGCTTTTCCACCTAGTGCAGGATTTGATGGGAGCATTCAAAAATCTTCGAATTTCACAGTTTTATCTTCCTGTCTTGCAACAAAAAGCTAACTTCTCAGTTTTTTACTTTGTTATTATTAATAGCCTGGCTGGTTAATAAGATTAAACATCCCATGTGGCAAAAATGTTTGCATTTCTCTTGGGAAGGTCCAAATAAATAAAAACTTTAGGTAAATTTGGGGCAGCAGCACTTACCAAATTGTCCCAGCTGGAACACTGATCCGAGCAGTCATGAGCAGCAGCTCACTTTGTTTCCAAAAGCTTCTCTTTATCCCTATCCAGAATTGGATGAGGAGACATCCCAGCTATAGAACTACTGTAATATTCTGCAGCTTTGGGGGATTTGGTGATGTTGATTTCAGCTGTCCTTGGAGCTACAGTAAGATCCACATGGACCTGAGAGATGAAATAGTTTCAGGCATCAGAAACAGGCATGAGAAAGCAGCAAATCCACTGTTTTATGGGAGCAGCCATTTACCATCTGGACATCAGATAATTTCATTTATATCAGAGGCACCATCTTACTTCCATTTGAACTATAATAACTAAAATGGATGTTACAAAACTTCCTTCACTCCCCAAATCTAGGATTGCTTATTTTCATCTCTTTACTCTCATGGAGGTTACTACTGAGGATGTCACATGCATATAGGTGCCCACAGTCATGAAGGTTAGGCCCTGCTACTGTGTTTAAATATCCCAATTTCCAGAGCTTTCTTGACAAGACTTCCCTGCAGTGTGATGCTGCTCTCAGTTACAGAACGTGCTGCAGCAGAGGTGATCAGCAGGGCCTGGAGATGCCCATGGATCATGTACTACCTATGGAATCAATATGGGATCTCCAGTTCCTTGTTGGGTTCAACAAGGGTTCTCCAGTGCCTTGGCTGCTTCAGGAGCTGGAAGTGCAGGTCAGAGCTGCACCATGGATTTTGTGTCTGGCCCAGAGGCAGCTCGGTGCTCACTCCCCTGGTACCTGTCCCCAGAGAGCCATTGATGCAGAGCCCTTGGGCTCAGCCCAGTGCCTGAATCCCCTCACTGGCAGTGCTTGGCCAGCCTGGAGCCACCTCCCACATGAAGGAAATGGTGACTGGCTGAAGACACGGGGATTGGAGCATTGTCACCTGGAAGTGTCCCCTTGGGAGAAAGGCTGTGACACAGCGGGTCGTGGGACACTTCTCCATCACCCTGTCTGGGACAAGGGCAGCTCTGAGCTCTCTCCCTGGCCCTGTGTTTGCTCATTTGCTCCAAAAGCAAATCCTTGTGCCCGGTGTTATCACTCCTGGCAGGAAGAGGGAACGCCATTAACCCTTCAGCTGCCGCACTCCAGTACAACGTAACAGGACTGACATTCTCCTGGCCGAGCCAGCGTCCCAGTAAGGAAATGTTACACGAATCAACAACTTTATCACAACGTCCCACCTGTCTGGCAACACCCACGAGGGGAGCTGTTTTCTAACAATCACAATCTGACCTATTTCCAGCTCGTTTAAAGAGCTCTTTAAATTCTCGGTGTGAATTTAAAGCGGGCTCTCCAAATTCTCAGTGCCTGTCTGTGCCGTAGTTTCGAAGTAGCAGTCTCCAACCCCCCGAGGCAATCCGTGTTGTTCCAAGGGCAGTGGGTGAAAAGGGCATTTTTCACACTTGCCTGGCACTGATTTCCCTGATTCCCGTGGTGGTGTCACCCTGGGTGAGCAGCTCTGGGCGGTTTGGAGAGGATGCAAACGTGTCCCAAATAATCAGCAGGAGCTGGGAGAAAAACCTTACTTTCACAAAACCCTCCCTGACTTCAGTGGGAGTTTTGCCAAAACAAGGTCTGCTGGATTTAGCTGCGTTCTTCATCCTGACAGAACAAGCAGGAATTAAAGGGCCCATCATCAGATTTGTAGCACACTGAAAATAAAAATAACAGTAATTATCTAAAATAACGACTTTCAGCCAACACAAATCAATGTTCCATTGGACATGTTCTAATTTATAACAAAAATTAAATGTTTGTGGAAGATTTTCTCGCCACAAACAATCCAAATAACAAGACTTGAGCAAAGTGGTTTGATTTTTAGTAGGCATTTATGAGAGGCTGTTGCACAAATCCAGTGAAATATTTAGAGTGTTCATCATTTGATTAAAACTGTATTCTTTACCTTGTATTTAAAAGCATTATTTATATTTATTATTGAAAAGTGTGGTTTTGCCTTTTTTAGCCATTCCATTCTGTATAGTAATGAAAAAAATCCGCTTTTGTTAATTAGGATATGCACATCCAGCATTTGTTGAAAGTCAGGAGCTGGAGTTCTTTTCCTGCAAATGGATCTACTCAAGCCAATGCCTATTTTCCTACTTCAGTTCAGTCTCTTAATACACAATAAGATGTCATTTTTAAGCTTCTAAATTTTATTGCTACGGCTCAAGTTCTCAACTCATTTATACAATAAGCACTTAATTAAGTCTCTTGAAATAGGATAAAGCCAAATCCTGCACTTTTTGCTAATACCAGGAAAAATGCAGTTGACAGGAATATGGAAAATGGGATCTTACCAGCTATCAAAAATAAATTCCCTTCTCTCTCCCTACTTATTTTTCCTGGAATGGAATAGGAAATATGCTTTGCTCTTTGGGAGCAACAACAACAAAACCATAAAGGTTTACATCACATACAAATAATGACCAAGTAAGGGAAATAACGAAGGAGCCAATCTCCCAATTTCTTTATACATTTTACAGCTGGTTCATACTGAAAAAACTCTAAAAACCATTAAGATTCTGTGCAATTAAAATCTGTGGGCGGTTAAGGTTTGGTTTTTTAAAACTGCATTATTCTTTTTTAAACAGCAGTTATAAGTTAACCTTAGAAACTCTTAAGGTTATAAAGAGTGAATAATTCAGCAGTTTACTTGGTTTGCACTACCACAGCATTTTCTGGTGAGTAAATCAGGGTTTAGGCATTTCTTTGCAGTTATCATAGAAATTTTAGAGCCATTAGTGAAGAATTACCAAGAGCAAAAAGGGCTGATCGATTAATTAATTTGGGATTCTAAAAATGGAAACATTTAAAATTAAAATCGTATTAAAATTGTACATTTTGCTTATCAACTGCTATTTAAATGATACAGTGCCCTAAAACAGCTTTCTGTGGACTGCAGCATTAAAACCTTGGAGCTTTTATAAAGTATTTATAAAACACTGTCCCCATCTCGGTGCTTGGAGCCTGCCGTGTTTTTATAGCGCGTTAAAAAGCAAACAGAACTATCAGAGCACTGAAAGTCACCCACAGACAACCTGTTCCACCAATATTTTATATTCATGTTACATCTTCTGGCCCTCAGGTTTTCTCTCCTTGGTTTTCCCTTCACGAGGGCTCAGGGAGCCAGTTCATGTTCTGGGGGCACTGAGGGAAATTGGGCAGTGCCAGCATCATCCTGACATTAAATCTCCTCCAGAAAACATCTCCCACAGCTCCTAACCAGGCTCTAACAGCGAGGTGGAGCATGGCTCACTCTCTGTGGGTTCTTGCTGGTGTGTTACTGCTCCTTTTGTGGTTTTTATTTACTACACTGCACTTCAATATTTGTATGGGAAATGCACCACTTTAAAATCTCATACCATGAAGGTTCTTTTCTGCTTCTTGGTTTAATTGCAGGTTGATCCTAAAACCCAAAGAGAGGGAAAGAGGGAACTCATACTGGAAAAAGCACTATAAATATTTTCCTGGGGTCATGAACACAACCTTGTATCACTTCACCCAGTGTTGTGGAAAGAATTAGACAACCCTGTCATGAAATGTCTAAAAGGTGTTTACAATTCAATCCCAAATTAACGTGGCTTTTTTCTTTAAAGAAAACATCTCATAATTCTTAACTCTGTTATCAAATTTATTTTCAGCCTTTGAGGGGATTCACTTGCCGGTGACTTGGCAGTGTCAGACAAGTGTTTGACTTTTATTCTGACACTTGTTGAAGAATTTGATTGAAACTATATATGTCTAGATAACACCCAACAAAGTGCCCCTCTTGCGTTTGTTTCGAGATATTTTTGGAAACAACAGAGGCGACCTTGGACAGAGCTGCTTTTCCAATTTAGGAATTCGTTTGGTCTAAGAGAGTAAAATTATACCCTTTAATCCTTTTGTGTACCCACAAACAAGACAGTTTAATTTTATGCTACTGCAGAATTGTTTTTCTGTACCTTCTTGGCGGTGTTGATCTGTTTAGGATAAGAATTAGTTCGGGTAATCAACAGTTACTTTCAAATGTACATATAAATAGTCTCTGATGTATCACATGTCCCTCAAAAATATTGTGCAATCCAGAATCTCAGCAGCCCTTTATGTAACACCTTTGCTCCTCTAGAACCAGTGCCAATAAAAGGCGCTTGCCTTTGCCTTTGCTTAGAAAAATGGGATTTCAAGGCAGAGCTCACAGAGACTTGATGTACAATCTAAATGGGGAGTGGGAAGGGGCTGGGATGGGGCTGACACCTGTCCCCTCCAGCACAAAGGGTGTTTGTCAGGCTCCCAGTGGAAAAAACAAGCTCTGGAGCCAGGTCCTCTCTCCCCCAATTGTTCTCTCCCGACTTGGGTTTGCCAGCTGTGCAATCGTCTCTGCAAGGTTTTATTGCATCTAATCACTTAGGATGTGTTAAGTAGTTTGCACTTAATTTTCTATACAATCAATATATTTTAATTCATTTGTATCACTCTGCTACAGACCTCCTGCACTCAGGGACAAAATGGGATTAGTTTGTGGCGATGATAATGCAGTTTCACTGCTGGAAATAAAAGGAGAACTGACAGAGTAAATGTTCTTGTCATTTATCCTGTACAAGATTTGCTCCCTTCAATATCAGTGTTGTCCAGTGTTACCTAATGATCAAATCCAAGGAATAACATGGAAACTAAATTTAGACATGCCAGTGGAATCTATTTGGGATAAGTGGCATATACTTGGGAGTATATTGTTTATATTAATTTGATCACACTCCGTGTCAATGCACACTTTTATAGCTCTGTTACACTCTGGCTGTGACTGATGGCTCAAGTTCTAACTCCAGAATATCCAGTTCCCTGATTTTATGGCATTGTCATGTAAAGTATTTGTGGACAGCTTAATAGAAGAGACTCTGATCCTGTGAATCCGTGTGACTACACTGGCACATCCACAAATCAGGTTAAAATGAACTATTTGGTCCAGCAACTCCCATCATGGAATCTCAAAATAATTCACAAACAACTCCTAGTAAATCCTGTTGGCCATGTAGCTAGGTCAACAAGTTGCTGCATTAATGTTATTTTCTGGATGAACAAACCCCACTCTGGAATGGAACAGAAGCAGAAATAAGAATCCAGTCCTTGTCCCTGTGCTGTGGTCTCAGGGCATGCCCAGGATTCCCAACCTGATGTCCCTGTGAAACCTCCTGAGTCTGATCCTGAATATTGTTGTTCAGGCCCCCAAAGCCCCATCCCAGCCCGAGGTTTGGATTGTTGGAACACAAAGGAATGACATCTCAAACGTCACCGAATTTCCCAGCACACGAGTCAGTGTCCTCACTTGGAGTATCCTCAGCTGACCCTGCCACTGCCTAAAAAGCAATTCAGGAGTGAAATCTCTGGACATTTGAAATGTGAGAATTCATTGAAAAGTGTAATGGAAAGGTCAGAACAGATACAAATAAACAAATACCATACAGAGATAAAGGCAATCCCTGAAGGAGCTTTTAATTATACTGCAACGAGGAATTTCAAACATAAAAAGCATCACAACTCCTTCATGGAGCTCAATGAAGTCAACAAGATGAAATGTGAGATTTTTCTCCTACCCTGAGATTTTTCTGTAATGCCAGAGAGATAAGATCAGGAGAAGCCCTGTGTGCATGTGTGCACACAAGGTTGGGTCTCACTTAGAAACTAGAATACAACCTGGAATTTGTGGCCTTGTTCTTGGTACATTTCAGTTTTTAACAAGTGTCTACTTTGTCCCATAGCTGAAACATTAATTATATAACCTGGCACTGAAATAACTGGGAATTCTATTTTTTTCTTAGAGGAAATTAGAGGAAATAAAGCTATTTTTAATATTGTATTATATTATTTGAATATTGTTCAATGTTGTCTTCAAAAACTGTGAAGATGCAGGAAGGTGAAAGAGCTGCCAGAGAAAAACTGGCTGGCTTGGAGTATGGTAAGGGATGGGAGAGTTTGGGTTTCTGGTTTATTGCCCCAGGCAGCTCTGGACAAAGCTGCTGCTTCTGCTTGTCTGTCTGTGCTGGAATTGGCTGGATTAACCCTCAAATAGAAGAGCAGCAGATTTACCACTGAGCACTAAATCTTGCTTTTACATATGAGAACAGCTCCAGGGTAACCTCAGTTAATGAATAACCCAGTCAATGGTGAAAGCTCCTATTTAGTCTGATAAATTTGGCCTTAAACAAAAACTTTTGTTGATACAAGCATATACCACAGGGGAAGAAAAACATTTTCCCCATTCCCCACTGAGAAATTCAGTGTCAAGAGAAAAAAAGGTAATTAAATATTCATATCATTTCATTAAAAAAAAATGATAAGTCATGCTTAAAAAACCCGACGACTTTATAATACAAAGTTAAAATTTTCAAGAGAAAATTTAGACATTTGAGGGAAAAAAAAAAACAAACCCAGGTTCTTTAGTCAATATAAAAAATAAAATCCAATTCAAAATGCTTTGATGGAGGTGTTCTCCTTTCAAGATGTACAGCCTGTTACTGAGTAGTTCATTTAGAACCAGATGAACTCATCACAGGCTCAGCAATGTTTCCAGTATTATATACCACAAGGAGAGACATGAATACTGGAGTTTCATAATAAAGGAAATGTCTTTGCTACAGCAGCTGCATCAGAGCCAATTTCACCTGCAAACACACAGTGCTAATGCAATTTATCTTTGTTTAAAACAATCCATATGGGTACATCCAGTTTTTATAAAAGGGCATTCAACAAACAGAGGTTTCCCTGGTGCCTAAATATTGAATCCCCAAACACAACATTAGCTAATTAAGTTGAGGGTGATTATTAGCTGGAGGAAAAGAACACATCAAGTGAGCATGGGTTAAGCCTGCCCTCTTACTGCACACATTGTGGTTGATCCCTTAATGCAAGGAGGATGTGGGTTTCCAGGAGATTAAACCCAGCAATAATTCACACCTGGAATCTAAAAGGAAGCCAAAGTGAAAATTGGATGGAGCTCCTTAAATTGCAGGGTGCTGCACTGACTGTATGGAACTGCAGCCAAAGAGCCCTCAAAGCAAGAATCCCTCCAGCAAAATGGTAGTGAGAGCTCTGCTTTCAGCTGAAGTTGCTCCTTGCCACATACCATCACATTCCATGGAATAGTCAGGAAAACCCAAGAGTAAGAGGTGGGACTACCCTGCTCTGTCTAAACCAGCCTAGAATTATGGTGACAATATTTTTTTCAGCGGTGCTGGCACAACTCTGTGGGCCTGCACGGTCAGGCTTATCACAATCTCTTGGTGAAAGATGATTATTAACTCAGTTGTTCAGTTTATGGCCACAAAACAACTGTGAGAGCACAACTGAAGGGGTGGAGAGCTGCAGGTGAGGAGCTGGGAGCAAGGGATATGGAGAACAAGGGGCTGAAGCTTCCTAAACTACCCTCTCCTTCAAAGAAAACAACTTCTGCAGAGCTGCACCTCTGCCTGCAGTCCCTGTTGTCCTCAGTGTGCTTCAGGGACAGTACGAAGACAAATTAGAAAAATAACAAGTGTTTTATTAAAAAAGCTCCCAAGCCAAGGTGAAATCTTCCCTTCATCAAAACCTGCTCCCCTAATGGATGTTGAGTGATCACAAAGTTAAACAGCAGAAAACAAGACAGAATTTTATCACTTAAGAAATGCCTACCAGGCAATCAGGGCTGGAAGGCAGGAAATTAATACTCATAACTTCTGGTTACTCTGGCAGCAGGGTCATGCTCCTCTCCTTCGTGTGAGTCACAGAAAATGAAATACCAAGATACAGAATGATCACCTGGGCTTTTGATTCTCCAGGGAATGCTTTTTCCTGCATCAACTCATTGTCCTCCCCTCTGAGAACGTATGCATCTGTGAAAGTGGAACATATAGTTCTGGAAATGTGTCGCCTACACGATGGGATAAATCAGACTGAGCCTCTTTCCTGATGTAATGTCTTGGACAGATCCCTTCTGAGCTCCTCCACGGGATTTTGGAACAAACAAAGGGAAATCAGACTGCCCTAATTAGTGCCCATCATTTACAATGACTTCATGGCTTTTATTGAATGCCACAATAACTCCCAGACACACTGTACATGTTCTGTGTGTTGATAGGTAATATGAGGTGAAATACAAGAACGGGGAGATTTTAGAAATGATTATGCAAAAAACTGTGGAAAACACCAAAATACTGCAATCCAGTTGTGGGTTATTATGTAATTCAAGTAGACAATACTTTTCAATCTCTTAGGCAATGAAAATTTAAAATATGTAATAAACTCTACATTACCATGTGTCTTGTTTATGGTCAGTTTAAGGATTGCAGACTGTGCCAGTCTGGTTTTTGCCTTTGCAAAATCAAGAGAGAGAAGTGGAAAAGGAAACATTCCTAACAGTATTTTTCTGAGTGAATGCTTTCACCCTGAGCTTTATTAAAAACATACATAACTAATGCAAATGTAATAATGACATACCTGACTGCCAGCAGTTTGTGCAGTATCATTAAGATATGCATAAAAAAGCCATATAAAATCACGATGTCTGCTTACAGGAATTGTTAGACTCTCCTTAAGATTAATAGGATGACAATTTCTAGGGGAATAATTCACTCCTGCTCTAAGTATAAGCCCTGTGCACTGAATGAACTAACCTCTTTTGAGTCAATCAAGTCACACCTACCTGGGATAAAAGAGTCCGACCCAAATAATCCATAATTAGATCCTCAGCTGCCAACACTATCAATCTCCTGAGGTCTGGGGTGGCCTCAGCTGCCCTCGTTCTCCAGCTGCATTTCAGGGAACAGGATTCATTCTTGAAAGAAAAGAGAAAATTTTCAGGCACGTGGAACACTAAAATAATGTTGTTGGACATTCATTGTCTTGAAGTATCTTAATTTGTTGCCATTAACATATAATCAGGAACCAGATTATGACCTTGCCAAGCAGAACAGCAATTATGTTATTGCTTATGCAATTGGGGGCTGCTTGCTGCCTTTTATTACACCTTGAAGGGAAATTCAAATGCTGTTCAAACAGATTTAAGATCTTCGTATCAGGTTCAATCTGCCAAAATCATTACCCAGAAGTTCAGCTGTACACATGCTGCACACAAAGTCATTTTTAGAAAGCCAAAGAACTGGATCAATACTGAAGTTATAAAAGAATTAATTTCCCTATTATGCTCATGTATTGGGTGTTTAATATCTCTTACCTTTCAAGAACATGATATTCTTGGGATAATTCAAATTGATACCCTCTGTTTCTAGCACTATTTTTTCAGTGGTCATTACATAAATGTAGTGTCTACATGTGGCTTTGAAATTCCACAGTGATATCACTTAAAACAAAACAAAACAAAAAATCAATTTTAGCAGCTTATGATGTAATTGAATGAAAAATGTTGCATGCAAAGATTTTAATTTTATATAGAATCTCTTATTCACAGCACAGCCCTTATGAGTCTTAAATCTGTTTGAAAATGAAAATCTTATTGGTATCAGGTACAAATAAAACTCATTCCTTTCCAAAACCATCTGGATTAAATCCTTTCAAGCACTAACACACCGAGGCACACAGAATCCTTCTGAAGGATCAGAAGGCCCTCAGACAAACTGCAGGGATTTTTTTCCTCATTTCTATGGCATATGTTGTATCAGAAATCACAGTTAAAAGAAATTTCATGCTCAAAATGGAAATCTTTTCTCACATGTAACTCAGCCAAAAATTCCTGTGATGGCAGAATTAAATTTGGCGTTGTTCTCAAATGGTAAGGAAGCTACAATATGGAACAATTACCTTTTTTTTATTCCTAACTACAAAAATTGTTACTTTCTCTGAACATTTATAATCATCTTAAAGACTCATCAGTAGCTGTCAAAGAAGTCCATTGTCTCTGCCCAGAATTTCTTTTGAATTTTTTAGAGGAATTTGCATATGTGCTGATCTAGAAGAAATAATTAATCCCTTTTTTATGTGAAATGCAATGAGTACAGCAGATGGGAAATGATATTCCCTTACAAACATGTAAGCAGCATCTTAACCTCAGCTGAGATTGTTTTTGCCACGACACAGAAAGGTGGACTGCTACCAGGGGGGCCACAACAAGCACATAAATTAAATTCCAGACTGGTCAGACTGGAGAGAGAACAGTTTTGGTGATTTCAGTGTCTATCTTCTGCCAATATTTTTATTTTCTTGCTCTAAAAATACCCCTGGAGGAAAAAAATCTCACTGCATGCAACTTCTTTCTGTTGAGTCATTTGGTTTGTTTATGAATCCTATGTAGAGGTGCAGTTTTCCAAAACACCTCCTGCATGCAGAATAACTCCCCTCTGAACAGACTCTCTACCTGAGCATCAGGCAAACAAATAAACCTGTAGCTGAGGACATTTCAAGGACAAGGAAAATTACTGTTGAGAGGAGAATTATCTGATTTGGTTTGTGTTTATTTTTACTTATCTCGAGCAATCTGCTCTCCAACAGAAGATGCTTATTTGCAGAGGAGAAAACTGTCTCCTTGTTGGACTGATGCCCAACTGGAGCAAGGGTGCCACTAAGGACAAGAAGTACACCCTGAGCATGGATTAACTCCTGTAACAGTGACCAGTGTTAGGGAAAGAATGGTTTGTGTCATATGTGTCAACTAGTTAAAGATAAATTCTTCATTTCTTCCCATTGTGCTTCTTACTCACTAGGCTAAGTCTGCCTTCCACCCAGGAGGTGCATATTCCCCAGTAAAATATTCTACATGTGAAACTTTAGAATTAATTATTCCCAAAGAACTTGTGTAGGGAAGCTCTAGGGTACAGCTCTGTTAATTTATTTTACACATGCTTGCTGCCAAGTTTGGGGGTTTTACAATTTCACAAGAAGTCTTCCTTTGAGGAACTGCTTAGAAAAACTTCTTCAGTCCTGGTGTCCTGTGATGAAGGAAATAACTCCAGGTTAACCAGCTGAAGTAAACCTGACTGCAGCAGCTTGGTGGGTGCACAGGTTAAGAAGCAAAAAAGACCTGTTAAATTTTTTGCTGCAACTGAATCACTTAGAAAAGTGAAAAAGGGAAAAATTAAGGCTCAACCCTTCCATCTGCTTAAGGCTCAACTCTTATTTTTTGTTTATTTCTCATGCAGTGACTTTGTCTTGCAAACTCTTCCATGCGAGGCATTAACTAAGGCTGAGTTACTGGTGTGCCAGTGATGGTATCCAGTAGTTACTGAATATAAACCTGGGTGTTTGTGTGCTCTGAGTCTTTGCCTCAGTAATATCTTTAAATATAATAGTCTCTGCCTGTTGGCTTGTTTTCTCACAGGGAGGGTGACAGAACATTTTGTGTTCTCTTATCTTCAATAGCAATGAAACAGGAGGAGCTCCACAATGCGAAACCAAATCTACTGCTATTAATACAACATCCCAGCCACAGAGAAGAGATTTGTTTATTTACCAAAGCTAGAGATGCCTCTCTCTGACCTTTCTTGTGCTTGTGTGCTTTAGCTGGGAATATATTCCTCAGAACTGGGTGCTCTTTTAAAAATACACAGCAAAAAGCATGCACACAACACCCCCGAAACAGAGCCCAGGCTGCAGCCCAAATTGCATGAAGTGACACAGAGCTTTGGGTAGTCAGAGTAAGTCTAACTAGGGCACAGTCCATACTCAGTTTTGATTCCTCTGCTGGAGCACAGAGATCAGTCAGCTCTCCAAAGCCCACTCGCCTTCCTCACTGTCACTCAGCGACACGTTCTCACTATAACCATACATGGGCCCATTTTCTGTCTGGGGCCCAGCAGCTCCCTGCAGCCCAAGAAACCTGCCAGGATGGATCTTCTCCTTCTCTGCATAATTAAAAAGTGCTTCACACTGCAAAGTACTTGTCTAAAAAAAAAAAAATAAAAAATAATCCAAGCAAAGCAGAGATTCTTTTTCTGGAATTTGCCCAGCTTTACCTGGGCTTTAAACCAGTGAGAATCATCACATACACAAATCAAACTTTTTTTAAACTGTATTTTTCACAGTTGCTTGTGTTTAGTGACTGCCTGTACAACTTAAAATAGTATCTGGAAGAGTTAAATCTTGCATTAGCATTAGGGATTCAACCTGGTTTAACCTCACAGACTCAGGATTTTTTTTGTTAAGCTGGTGCATCTCTGGTATAGCAAGAGCCTGGAGTTCTCCACAGCTCCCTTTGGTGATCCTGGCTGGACAGCCTTGCACTGAAGTTCCTCAGCTTTCTGCTCCCCAGAGGCAGCAGCCCTGCACCACAGCTGGCAAAAAGGAGTGTGGATTGGATCCTCAGCCACTGAGTTCTCCAGCTCAGCACATTAATTCAACTCACCTCTAATTTTGGTACCTGCTCCGTGAGTGATATTTTCATCTAAGCAGACTAACAATGACTTACAGAAGCAGATCTGGGAGTAGGAACACGAAACCAGGGAAGGAACTGGCCCTACATGTCCTGATTCAAAAGTAATTATCATTAAACAATTTATAAAAGGGAAACAACAGTTATGCCATGTCCTCCTCCAAGAGTTACAACAGAAGGCAGCACCCAGGTCATGGTTTGACAATGTCAATCACCTGTACAAAATTAGAAATAAGAGGCAAGAGTCCAAAACATGGACTGTCTTTTCTCTATAACCACTGGGCAAAATTATCTATAAATAAAACCTTCCAAATATTACTCTCAACCATACAGCAGTCTGGGAGGCCAAAAAACTGTCTTTCATTACTCCAGAAACTACTTCACACTTCTGAAGGAACTGGTTTAGGAGTGATGCATCCCCTCATGCTCTGACCAACTTCACACTTTATTTTTTATCCAAATCTAAGTAACAGGCTTTGGGGACCTTGTCTATATTCCTTCCTACTCAAGTCTGTTCCCATCTGCCTGATCCCCTGGGCGACTTTATAATACTTCTTTTGTGTCACCACAACTCCTGCTGCCTCCCAGTCAAACTTCCCACATTGATCTGCACTCCCTGCTTTTGCACCTTCACTGTCTGCATCTGCAAATGCCTGAATAAGGAAGGGCTTGTTTGTGTGCATGAGATTTACTATGACCACTTTTACAATTCAGCATCAGCCAGAGAACTCTGCATACACAGCAAAGCTCTTCTCCATGGAAAATTGTCCAAAAGCAGGAATTAGGGGAAAGTTCTGTGAGGAACCTGTTGAAAGGGGTCCCTCACCCTGCCTGGTTCACAGCTGGGGTTTCTCCCTGGCAGCTGAGACCGGTGATGTGAGAGGTTAGGCAAGAGTGGGAGCAGATTCCTGTGGGGCTTCACCAGCCAAATTCCTATCTAGTAAAAGGTTGCTACAGCAACTCTGAGCCTCCTGAGATACAGAAATTATTGTAATGGCTGCTGAAATGCCTCCCCACTGCTCTGAGACAGGATAAGGAAAATCCTTCCCTTTGATACAGAATGGTTGCCCACTGCCACACTTCACATCAGCTCTATACAAGCACCAGGTTTCCTGAACTTGCCCAGGAGCTCCTGGCTACTTTTCCCTTTCCCTCATTTACATGCAAACATAGAAATAATAAACCTAAACATCACACAACAAGAACTACAGTTCCAACACCTTTTTTTTTCCCATGGAGACCGTGAGAGAAAAAACCAAATCATATGGCAGAAGTTAATATACTGCTGAGTGGGCTGAACAGAATTTAGAAACCTGTACAAAGCCAAAATATGTATTTTCCAGAGTAGAGTTTGTGGTTTTCAAAAACCACATAGATAGAAAAAATCATAAACAAACCAAACCAGGACAAAACCCTTCAGAGCTTCTCAATGACTCAATGTCAGCAGGTTTTTGGCTGCCCCCAGCCTGTGCTTGTTTTCCTCTGGCATCTGTCCTGCTCACAGGTCGTTCAGTCCACTGGACTATGTAATAAATACCAGACAGAGATGATGCTTTAGACAGAACAGGAACACTTGTGACTGAAACAGGTCCTGAATCTAGAATGGGGTGGCCTGAGGACAATGGGGACATAGAAACAGCAAGTGGTGTACACTGTAAGTGGAAAAAATTTCACAGAACTTCTCCCATTTCCCTCCTTTTCACTTGGCAGCAACCCAGTTTAATCTAGAAGCCAAATATGAAAACAGCAGAATCACTGGTCTGAAGTAGTACCTGTGCTTACCTGAAATAACTGGATGACATCTTAAATTATTTCTTTAAAAACAGGAGTCACAACTTTTGTACAGACACCCAGTTTTAACCTGAGCATTACATTTTGGCCACAACAAAAAAGACCAAATTTCTCTGGGTATAAATCCAGTCAAATCCATGCAGTTACCTCCTGGCTGAATTTGGCCCAACGTGCCTAGAAACCCCTTTGGGATGATTCAATTCCAAGCATTGCACCAATCCAATCTCCTGCAGCTGCTGAATGCTGTGATATTTGCTGTCAGCACACGGCATCTGAGACTTTTTGACACAAGCTTGGTGTCATTAATAGAGTATTTCATTGCTTTTTTACTTTTCAGCAGGTCTGTGAGCTTTTGAAAAGCTTCAGAACAAACCCTTCATTCAGTGTGACAAAAATATCTTGCTCAAGTCAGAGAAAATTTTTCTTTTTACTTCTCTCAGTTTAGTGTCTACTGTGAAGATGATTTTCAGACATCAAGAAAAGCATATAATGTTTAAAACAAAACATTTGTTAACTTAGGATTTCCTGGATATTTCTGCTTTCGTATTTATACTACGTCCTGGACCTTGTGAAATCACTGTTTAACTTTCAGTATTATTTATGGAAGCAAGCCTGTTGCTGTTTCCAGATCTCACAGAGAACTTTCAGTTTGCAGTTTCAGTACCAGGTGCATAGTCCTGGTTTATATTAATCAATAAAAAAGCAATATGAAATAAGCATTTAACCCTCTCACACCCTGGCTGGGTCTTCCCAGGTAGGATGTTTTTCTTCCTCTAAGCTCTCTCATTGGAGTCAGGCTCCTGAGTCCTCAACCCTCCTCTTCTATGACAATTTGGTACTTGGGAATGCAGAGCTTTTTCAGTGCAGCAGAGGTATAAATACTAGTTTTGGGGCTTTTCTGTAGTTCACAGAGAGAAACTGGAATTATTGCCCCCTTGGTTATACATACAAAATACCAAAGCATGGAAAGAGATTCTAGGAAATGAACAAATTTTACGAGGCTTTGCGTGCTGCCACTATTGATTAAAACTCTTCAATCCACAGCAGAAAGAGGCAGACAAGGCATAACGATTCAGTGCACTGGATGTGTGATAAATCATTATCCACTTCTGCGCTGTCAGTGTGACTACTCTGACTTAACAGCCACAAGGGGGAAAAAAATCAGCTTCAAGTGGGACCCTGCTCAGCACATGGCCCTGGATTTGCAGGCTGTAGCACTATGTGCTGTCCCTCACAGCTGCAGAAAACAAGTGCAAAGAGATTTAAAGTGTGAGCAAATCAGAAATCCCCGTTGTATATTCATTTGCATGGGTAGAAGTGGTTGTGCATATGGGAAATTCACGTGGCTGCTCCAAGCAAGGCTGGCAGTGGTTGCACAACAGGGACTATAATCAAAAGGATGACAGCAATAATAAGTAACTAATTTAAAACTCTGCTCAGGTGCTGCCTTACCTTCCAGTCCTCTTGCTGACACCTGTAGTTTTGTGTCACACAACAGAAGACACATGGGATCATTGCTCAGGCTCCACCACCACACCAGCATTGGGAAAATCCACTCAGGAGGCTCCTGGGATGACACAGAGAGGTTGCAGTCTGATGGTGGAAGAAAGATGGAATATTGTTGTTTTCCAGGGTTGTTGTTTTTCTTTTAAACCTGGGGAAATGCATGTCTAAGTCTTTATTTAAAAGAGAAAATATTTGGACTTCAAAATCAAGCACGCAGTGAAATTAGAAAACTTCAGTGTTAGAAAAAGAAGCCAGGAATCCTGTAATTAAAGATTTCTTCAGGCCATATGCATGGAAAGGCAACCTTTATTCTGGCATTTTCTAACTTCAGTGTACTTGCAAATTATGCATATTTTGGCAAGGATTTTGTATCTGTAAAATGTATATATTATATATAGAACTGAATTAATCTCTGATATACTTTTCCCTCATAAATGCAGTTTCCTGTTTCCATGCTAGAATCTACAGCATTAACATATTCACATGCCAGTTGCTGGATTTATTCTTGATAGTCCAAAGGCCGAGACTGGATGTGCTCAGCCTCTCCAAATTTCAGTCTTATCTAGCATTTTTTCTGAGTCACCCAGATAAATTATCTCAATGTCCTGGTAAAGTGACTTCTCTGTCCAGGGGCTCTGGAGAGCTCCAATTTTTTTTTTCCACATCTGACACACAATTATGAATTCAAGTGTTAAGACTGATGAACAGAATTTTTCGTCCTTTTCACTGATTTAATTTTTCAGAATGTGTAATGTTGTACCAAGAGTTTCTAAATAAAATTAGTTTTAAAAACACTATGCTAGCAAGAGTGTGGCAAATTTATTTCAGGGTGCAACAAGCCACATAATAAAAAAGCAACATAATGAATCTGAAAATAATCTTCCTGCAGAACTGGAAAAGTGGAAGAAAAAGGCTGGAGAAGGAAAGACACTAATTCATCTTCTTGCAAGTCATGTAAGAATGTGACATATTCATTTGTACTTGAACAGAGTATTTCACTCTCCAGAAAAAAAAAAAAGTTTTTTATAATTTTTTCCCATAAATTAAATAAATGAGCTAACAAATTATAACAGAAAAAAAGAACATATTTAACTTTTATTGCACTCGAATTCTGAATTATACACATGGTTCATTTTCATTCATGTCCTCTTTCTGTAATATAAATGTTCTGCAAAAGCAGCAAAACTGCTCTTTGCTGCTGCCTTCAAGTGGAAGTTTCTCTGTGTATTATGCAAACATTTGAGTCCCATTTAATTCAGTGAGAACTGAGGCACACAGAGTCAGGCACTGTGTTGGACCCAGGAGCTGAGCACAGAGCCTTCAGTATTCCATCTGCACACCCATCCCACGGCCCTCTTCCCCTCTTTCCTGCCTGGGGGACACTTTCAGGGACAAAAAAGGCAGGCAGAGCATGAAGCATCCTCTGACAGGCTCAGAGAACTGAAGTGCCCACTGAAAACACCCCAGATGCCAGGAACACGAACCATGTTGGGATCAGGAAATCCTGACTGCCTCCAGTGAGGGGTTAATGAAGGATAAGTGTGTACATTTGCTGTTTGGTGCTCAAATAGCACTTCCTTATGACAATATGCATTACTTAATCTGCAAAGGTCAGTGGATTGCTCTTCAGTTCCTTCCAAATGCCTGTGCAATGAACTTTGTCATTTTTCATACACATTTCTCAGCAAAGAACTGGTGGTACAGGTTTGAGGCTTAAAATGCCTCTTCAGCTGCAAACACCTTTCACTGCACTGTATTTCCACACTCCCCACACAGCTTTAGAGCTGTCAGGTCTAAGCAGAGACTCCCCTCTAGCCTCACTTTCAAATTGCACAGAATCTTGCACTAGGTAAACAACAGGAAGTACAATTATTAATTTCCTTTTAATCCTCTTGCAATATAGATGATCAGCCAAAGTATTGAATGTGCAACACAAGTGCAAAGAGATGTAGGAAACTGAGATAATGTTACCAACATGCAGCGTGGCCGTGGTTAACAGCACTTTGGAGGAGCAACTTACTCTGCATTAGATCACTTCAAAAAGAGAGGTGGAAATATTGCAGGTCAACAGCTTGTTCAAACTGCATAAATGCCCAGAGAATGGTATGAATGAGCACAGCCCTAATCCTGGGAGCTAAACCACACAGCTGCTGCTCCCCTTTCCCCCATGTGGTGCTCCACTGGAAGCAGGCATGCTGGTGTGGATACCCAGAGCCCCAGGTTTGGGATATATTCTGAGCCAGAGTGGATGGTTGGAATAGCACTGGAAATCTCCACGCAGCACCAGGACAGCAGGGTTTAACTTAGCAGGTAGTGGAATGCACAAGCACAGCACAGGGACAAGACTGGGGAATTAGGCTGCTGGCAAGTAGCAGCTGAAAGCTGATTGAACACAACAGATTGGGCTTTCAGACTGGACAGATAGGCAGCAGCTATTTAAATGGAGTATTAACAGTTTTGCTCTTAATTATTTCCAAACCTTCCAGCTTATGCAAACTCGGCCTGGCATGTATTTTGGCCTCAATTAATTATTTGTTGTTTCTGTGTGAATCCAGTTAAAAGAAGGCTGAGTGGTTTGTTGAGAATTTCTACCTCTTTAAAATCATTCTCTTAAGTGCTTGGCTTACTTCTGCAAGCAGCTGTCATGTAAGTAACTGAATCTATGCCTCACAAAAATGGTCACTTTCTCCATTTCAAGTGGAATTTCTTTCTGAAATGACACTGCCCTGCAAGCCAACAAATGGTCACCATTCTGCCCAGTGGCAGGTGGAAGGCCATGAAACTCCAGAGCTAAATGTGGAAACTCTACGCCTTCAGAAAAGGGAGATTCCTATCTTGCCTATCTTCCATCTTACTTTTTGGTCTGGGAGGAGCTGCCATTGAGGCATTTCTTTGTCTGGAACAGCTTTTTCTAGAATTTTCTGGAAGTATTTATTAGGAAATTTTCTCTCAGATCCGTGCAGAGTTAGTCATGTGAAAGCCACAACAGCTGGTTTACACCTCAAAGAATAAACAATTACTAATAAAGATGTCAAACCTCTCCCAAACATCTCTGAAGCAAGAAAATGATCTTCCTAAATATGTTTGAACAGATTGCTTTAATGCAGCTATTTTCAAAAGAGGCCTGTTTTCGTATCTGTACTTTCTGTATATCCTCAATACACATTTTGTATAAAATACCTGGGATCTCTCATCAATACTAACCCAATATGGATCCAGACACACAACAGCACTTGTGACAGATGGAACAGAATGCCCTACATGACATTTATTCAGCTTGTGAGAGGACAGACATATAAAGATTATGGCAACATAAAGTAAAAAAGGTTCATGAAGCGAACACATGGTCCAGTGTACAGAGTGTGACTGACACAAAGCCAACCCATCCCAAAATGTGACACGTATTTTCACTGTCATGGTAAATTTATAGCCTGAGATTTTTATATTCTCTTCCTCAAAAAAAAGCCCAACCCAAAACCCCCTTCAATTTCTCCTTTTTATTTCATTGCACTTAGGAGAAGAATGTCCTCTCATTGAATTGAAGTGAGAATGATTTTAACTGAGCCTCTTTCCTAATCAGAATAATTGAATTGATGCTTCTTTGAGCCAAAACAGAAAAAAAATAAACTACTGGTACTGCTTTGGTGTATAATGGCTTTCAGGCCTCTTGTTTGGATGATTCAGAAGGAATCAAAATGTGCAGAAAGAGAAACAAAACCCAGTCCTGTGTCAGCCAGGATCAAACAAAAGGATTAAGTGGCAAGTCATGGTTTCCAGTGGCAACCACAGTTTTTCAAGCAAAAATTGTTAATGGACAGGAGATTAGGGGGTTGATTAAAAAAAAACTGGACATCAAATTTAGTAGGAGTTGAGATGAGCTGCATACATCCCATACCACATGGAAAGACATCTCTTTCCCATCAGCCAAAATGTCTGTAGAGAAAGAAATATAAAAGCAACAGAAGCTGTTCATGGCTGCAGCACATCACATCCAGCACAAAATGGCTATAAAATGCCCCCAATTCCAGTATTCTGAGGCCTTAACAGGTATCACAAAACCACCCAAAAATAGTCTCAATGCATCAGAATACTGAATGCTCCAAGTTTTCTTATGGAAGATGAGCATCCCCAGGCTTTGAAGGAATACCTGCCAGATTCCCATAGCTTGGTGATTGGACTTTTTTTTTTTTTCCCAAGTGGTGCTTGCCTTTAAAGGTCAGTTTAATCAGGGGAGATCTCCCAGCTCTGCAGAGCACCAGGGAATTCTGCACAGCAAATATGAATTAGCAAATCCACTTATCCCTTCCCACAGTTGTCATAAACAGGTGCTGCATGAACACAGGGGCAGAAACAATTCACATCCTTACCATCCTCACTGAGATTTTCATTCATCTTTGTCCTTAGCTTTTTTCTGTGACATTTGGAATGAGCAGACTCTTGTATCTGCAAGGTAATCAAGTTCACATTTGGGAATGGTACATGAACTCAACACTGGCCCGAGGCTCAGGCCTGAAGGAATTTCAAGTGTGCAGAGATGGAATATGCAAAGACAGGAATAGGAGGTGGTTTAACCCAGCAGGCAGCTAAACACCACACAGCCCCTCACTCACACCCCTCCACAGCAGACACTGGCAGGAAAATCAACTCTGTCCCAGGCAACCCCAGGCCAGAGGAACATGGTGACATTGCTCACTGTGAGAAGAAAAGTGCATTTTTGGACTGGGGAGGCAGAGGTGCCTGTAAAATGATGTGATTGGGAACAACAGAGCTTCTCCCTCCCTTTGCACAGGTACAAAGAGCTCCACAAGTGTTGTTCCAGTTCAGTGCTGCCACAAACTCCTCAGGTGAAGGCAGCAGCAGCCAGTAGTGGAGCAGCAAGAATGTTGCTTGTGTTCTTTCAGTGCTGCAAAGTTTCTGGCTGCCACACCTAAATTATTCCTGGAGTACCTGGTGCTCCTCCTCCCACTCCTGCATGGCTGACTGAAGCTACAACGTGGCCCTAATTTTGCAGCAAGTCTCAACAAGAACAGTAAACAGTCCACAGCATTCCTGGCACACAGAGCAGATGGGAGCAAGAATTGTCTTTTAGCAGTTGCCATCCACAAGAGAGAGAATATATTTTCCAGTCAGGAATTCTGGATAAAAGCTATGAACCCCAGATAGACAGTTTGTACTCTACCTTCCATTTCAGCCATAGAGTCTTGAATTTGCAGGCAGAATGTGGCAGGACAATGTCTGATAATGCTTTTGCTTTCTCTTTCAATCCAAGCTTCTTTTCACTACTCCATTGAAAGCAACATTATACAAATGTGCTCAAAAAAGCACAGCATGGTGCTGTATGTTCTTCACATTTCCAGCAAGAAAATTAGATTATTTAGTTTCTCATTTTATCTAATCATCCTCTGATATCTCATATTTATCTTTATAAATTCATATATATTTATTTATCACTATGTTGTAACTGAATTTTGTTAGTAAATGCCATAAGTAGGGCAGAGACACAAAGTGCTTACCCACACGAGCCAGTGTTAGAATTAGAACTGTATTTCTTAAAATTCTAATTCATTGTTGGTTAAGAAAAAGTCAGACTCTTCATCTACTATGCACTTGGATTCTAAACATTATTTTGCCCAGTTCAAAGATCCTGTATTATGTCTCCAGCTGCCTTTTTTCTTAGAGCTATACAGCTGGAGCACAAAAGTGTTCTGAAATGTCCCAACTGAATTTCAAATGAATATCAGAAATAGGCAAGGATATACATGATACATGCAGAATATGTGTCTAGGGAAATCACAGAAGATCTAGTTTCCACTAGTTGGTTATACATAAATTATTTAGGCACTAAGCCTGTTGATTAGCTGGAGGCAAAGATATCTATTTTAGGTGTACTTATGGTCAGGATTAACTCATGAAACTTGGATGGCATCGCCCATAAAATGGCTAAAATGGTACCAGCAACCTCATGCAAAAATTAGATAGCCTCTTTTTTAATCACTTTTTCTATTTTTTAAATTATTTTTTACTTTTTCGTAACAAATAGGACATGATTTTTTGAAAATCATGTGATAAATGTCTTACAAAACCACACTAGAAACTATTTAGGGTGACAGGAGAAGAAAGAGGACTGGGAGCCAGGAGACCATTTCTATTTCTAGTTCTGCCATAGACTGTGTGACTGTGACTTTGAACCTCAGCTCCTGTTTTTGTGAAATGGGGATGACAATCCTGTTCTCTCAGGGATATTTTATAACATAATTTTCTTTTTTTTTAAGGTTTATAAAATGCTCGAGACCTTTGATTACAAGCTGCAAATGCAAATAATTAATCAAGCAACAGCAAACACAGTATCAGCACTATTATTGTTAATAATAATAATGTTTGTTAATGATATTAATATCAAATGATAAGCTCACTAGCATTGTTCTGACAAAAAGCCTAACCTGCACAGAGTAGGAAAATCATTGTAACTCACTGCTAGGAACGAGAATGCTGCTGGCAGAGTTTCAACATGGGACTAGAAAAGAATTCTTTAAGTTCTCCATCTGAGCAATTGTAGGTGGCAAAAATGAATATATTTTCAATAATGCTTTGTGACATGGGAGCAGAAGCAGCTTTAAGAGCTTAACAGTATTTTTAAAATATGACTCAGGGGAGGTTTTCTTTTTCTAACAGAACTGGGGGAAAAAAACCCACCCAGGAGTTAAACAATCTTTTAGAAACCTAAAACCTTGAAATAGAACAAGAATTGTAGGTCAGGATAATTTGAGTTCAAATGCAACACCATTGACATAATAAATCTATGCATAAAAAAGCAGAAAAAAGCAGATGTCTTATGTTGGAAGCATTGAGTTCTGACAGATAGACTGTAAGAATTTCTGCTCTGTGAGTGACCAAAACCTACCACAGGTAATTTGGGAGCTTAAACCCCTTGGAAAACCTGTCATTTCTGTGAAAATACCTAGATAGATTGTATTCAGTGGTAGAAATGAGGTGAGGAAATGGAAGCATAGGAGATCAATATAACATTTATTCCACTAAAGAAAAACATGTTCAGGTTTGGTTAGAGTCACATTAATAGAGAATGAAGGCAGTCCAGCAGGTTTTTTTTCTCCTGAATAGCCCATGTTAGGAAGCATTTGTGAAAACCTTAGAAAGGTAGGGGAAGGTGACAGAGACACTGTAATTGTACCCACTAATCTTCCCACAAAAATATTGCCTTTTAAAAAACAAAACCCATGTGGATTGTGGGTTACACAGATTTCTGAGGGTTCAGACTGGAAGACCTTAACTGGTAAACCAAAAAGAGCATTTGGTTTCAATCCTTCATTTTGTCTTTTTTCGTGACAGAGAGAAAAAAAATCACCTCAAAAGAATTTTATATTAAATAGAATTTTGAAAATTTTATTTAATATACCCCATAACCAATAGAGGAGCTTGTTTGACAGCATACAAGAATTTTATCAGTGTCTGAAAACTGAAGTGTGCTACTTCACTGTATTACTAATAACCACCTATGAGTTTGGAGGAAATCCTCCCCAGAAACACAGAAAGTTCAGCTTGTGTCATATCACAAAGTGTCACATGTCTGAGAAAAGTGGTAGTCATGTGCCATTAGTCCCAAACAATGCCTGAAAATGGAGTCATCTCCATGAGTAAGAAAAGCTGTTCAGTCTTATATTATTGCTACTCACCTACATGGAGTGCACCTGCATGTCTTCCTTTCAATCTTGAGAAGTCAGAGAGAGTGAGACTTTTCCTTGTGATTCAGCAAATACGTGGAAGGGCAGAAGCCTGTGCCATGGTGGAACTGTTCATGACACCATGCAAGAACTCTGAAAGAAGGGAAATATTTATTCTTGTACAAACACCTTGATTACTGCCTCTGACAGGGTCAAGAGATTAAAAAACGAAGGAAATTTTAAAACCAAGCAATTCAGGTGGTTCACTTAAACCAGAGTCTTACAGTACAAAGCATGAATAACTCCTTCACTCAGGAACTGGTGGCCCATGACCATCACTAAAGTAATTCAACCTTCTATTGCACTATTAAGTGCACTCTCAGTAAGAAGTTCTGCAGGTAAGTACTACTCAACATGACACCCCTCACCTTGTTACAGGGAGAAAATACAGGGCAATTCTGTAACACCCTACAAACAACAAACTACCACTTTCTAAACATTGTGCTTGGCCACACAGTCCCCTACAAGCTCCCAGCCTCATCTACAGAGAACAAAACTGAGATCCAGAAGCCCACAAGGAATATTTACACAAGAAAAAAAAAGGCAGTGAGCTGCCAAATTAATCAGAATTAGACCGTAATTAGATGGAAAAATCAGGTCAGGATGAGATAAGAATTCAAATCACGTGGGCACCAACCAGTGCTTTATTTCTAAAGTTGCTGTGGATTTTTTAAAATAACAGTCCAGCTGATTTCTTTTCCAGGGAACTGACTCACCATCAAAATAAGGAGAAATTATTTTTCAGATATGTATGATGGACGTTGGTTCTGGTAAAATGTTTCTCTCTCCCATACACCTAGATCTTCTACAGACACCAGCATGGGATACACAGATTTTTTTCCAAGCAGGGAAATGGAGATTATTGTGGCACATACTCCAATGGAGCCTTGGGAGATGAACCAAATGACCATGAAGAGGATATAGAAATAAAATAAGAAATCTACCAAGCCAAACTGTGATCTCTCAGAGTTCCTGTCACAGAGATCAGACTCTGTCTCACTGCCTCTTTACACTTGCAAGTCAGCAAGGAGCTGCTTTGTGCAGGAACAGAGATCCAGTTCCAGAAATCTCCCAGCAGCAACACCATCCTTTGTGTTCACAGTCTCTCAGTCTCTGTGAAAGGCAAATTCTACCTGCTGCTGATGCAGGGACACACATTGCCTAGGAATAAAAATTATTTGGAATAAAAATTATTCTGAATAAACTCAGATTATCTTAATTATCAACATTCAAACTCATATTTTATCACTTATTCCTCTGCTGGGTTTCTATAACTGTTTCATCTCGGCATGTTTTGCATTTTGCTGTTTAAGCTATAAGCTTCTTAAAGGGGGAGAGAGGGAAAAAACCCCCTTGACATAATACCATGAATTCAAAGAGCAAGCTGACTGGAAAAAATAGTTACTATATTTAAACTGCATTATCCTATGACAGAACTGCAGATTTAAAACCTTTCCACTTTGATACAGCACTTTTTGCAGCATTTTAATATGCCTTAGTAGATTTCAACTGGCTGAAACGTTCTAATAACTGTAATTTCAGAGGAATAAAATAATACTGTGGGAGGAAGAAACAATGCCCCTATTTGTCACTCAAGAAGACTTGTATTTGAAATCAGCCAGGGTGATGAGAGCAGTGAGTTTGGTGGTCCCAACATAAGCCCCATTAGGCAATTAGCCAGTCTGCAAAAAATCATGACATAATTTGGCACAATTAAGCAGAATATTCTCACTTTGTCTATGTTCACTGAAAGAGATCCTATTGCAGGACAGCATTCATGTGTTTTTGGCTCAACAACTGGCATTTTATGTTGTGCTCTTCCATGCTGAGTTTAGCTCCACTCAAAACTATTAATCTTGTTTGAAAATTGAGCTACAAAACATATGTGTTTGTGTACAGCAAGAGACAATTCACTTTATGACCAGTAACTCTGCTGTGAATCTGCTTTGCAGCAGTAGGGATGACTTAATGTTATTGCAATTTGAAGGAAAGCATCCTGCAGTCCTCTCTCAGGCCAAATTCCCATTTACTTCAATTAGTAAGCATTACAGGAACTGTTTTAATGCTGCTGCCTGATGTGTTGGCTGCTTCTTCTTAATATATTACAGTGAAAAAAAGACAGTAGGCCAAATGTACGAATGTACACTTCCATTACGTGAATGGAATCTCAACAAGGCCAAAACTGCCCCATTTTGTTGTGTTTCTTTCCCCTCTAAGGGGTTCCACTCCAATAACAAACTGCAATTTCGCAGCAGCAAAATGAATTGATTTCCTTCCTTAAAAATGGAGAATGTAAAGCTCTCTGCACCTGCTGGAAGCTTTCATGAGCTTGTTAGCTTCAGGCAGAGCTGAGGTGCTGTCATATTGATTTGGGGCAAAATACCCATCTTTAGATAACCATGTCCTTCAGATAACCATCTCCTTTAGGAGACAAGACAAATGTCATGGGAAGCATTATGAATCTTTCCAGAGTGATGGGAAACAACACTGATTTCAACTCACAATTCTAAATTTGTATGATCTCAAGTGATGCCAAATTTAGCAGGTACTGCTTCTGCTGCAGTGTCTACATGGGTATTTGTAGCTCGTTCTGCACTGTGCTGTCTAGACCATGAATTGGATCTGCAAATGTTTTTCAAACGTGTAGCTGCCAGAGGATTTGGAAGGTATCACCTGCAAAGGAATCCTCAGCAGCAGCAGTGGTCCTGCACTTGTAGGGAAAGCACTGTGAAGGAAATGCAGAGGTTATTCTGCTCTGGAAGAGAAGGAACTGTAGAACAGTCCTTAATTCAGTCATTCTTCTCCCAAAATTCACCGAGCCATAACAGAACACATGACAGAAATAAACACAGGCAGAGGACTGTGCTGCCAGGTTCTTTCCAGATTTTATATAGGGTGGAAAAAAGGGGGAAGAATCAAGTCCTCTGTACTGAATGGATGAGAGAGAAACAACGAATGGGAGCTGTCAAATTGTAGCTGAACTAGTGAACCCCAGAGAATGCCAAGAGTTCTTCAGGATTTGCTAGAATTCAGGCTCTGTTTGCCTTCCTAGCAGCATTTCCTCCTGTTAACAAGTTAGATAGAAAGAACAGAGTATCTACTTTATTTTACCCTCTGCCAAGATCTAATTGCATGTGCCATGCCTTTGGTATGCTTAAAATAATTTTCCATAAGGCCTTTAGGAAACAGGCACAGAAAGGAAACCAAGAATGACATAAGAAATACAACACAGGGAGAAATTATATGAAATGTGACCTGGGTTTCTTTCTAGTATCATTTTGTTTTGAAAATTGTTACAGATGCTTAATTATAATACTTTAAAATAGTAAAGAAAATGAAAGGCAGGACTTTCAAGTCCATTACATGTGCACTTGTATATGAAGGCTAGTAAATACTCTTGTGGGTAAAAATAATGCTTGGTAACTGTATTTTTACAAAAAAAACATATATAATCCAGGTTTTATTAATGTGGTAGAAGGGAAGAAACTACTCATAGAGATATACTGAGCTGTTAGTGAAAGACATTAATTCAAGTAGCTGGCATTATTCCACATGGAATTATTGTGGAAATTATGTATTTTTAATGTTGCATAGGCATATGTACATGCTTTGGGGATGGTGGCATCATGGGTTCATGCCATATCAGGAAAATTATTAAAACTGGTTAAAAAATTACAGTAAATTGGATGAATTATATGCACCTGTCATGTTGACATTCTTCATCTCTGTAATAGGCTAAATCTATTTAGGTGTAGTGTGAGGTATGAAAAGCACCATAACTGTACTGATGCAACATTTGGCCATGCTGATTAATCCTGCTGATAAGCAAGATGAAATTAATATGGGCATGGCATGGAATAAGTAATTGCCTTACCTGAACTAGGTCATCAGATCTAGCTCAGGAACGTTCATTCAGAAGTGTCCTGTGAAGTGTAGGTTGTCAAGTTTTCCTTCCTTGGACCTTGGCCATTCACAGAGGAGCCTTTTCGAGCAGTTGTACTTTTGTTAGAAAGGATATAGGGTCACACATACCCTAGAACACCATCATTTTACATGGGCTGTCCCCTCTCCATCCCTTTTCTAGCACAGAGGTAAGACTGAGATATTTCATTCCAGAACAGACATGCAGTTTCTTATAGCGCAGTGCTGTGGGTGGTTTATAAGTGGTGGAAATGCAGACTGTATGTAGGATCTGCATTTATGTAAGCCAGCACACATGTAGGGATCTACTTTGGTATTTTGCACAGGCACACGTACACAAGAACATCGCTTGGAACCAAGTTTTGGAGGCGTTTACGCTGTGTGCTGATCCGCTCGCTGTGTTATGTGTGTTGCAGGTGTGTTAATGTCAGTTAGCACTGATTTCTCTCCGGTTTGTGTTCACTGAAGTTCCCATAAATTACCGGGTGGGATTAGATGGATCAGTCAGTTTTCTGTGCTCTCTATGTTCCCGTGCCTGTGCCAGAGCCGAGACACGGCGCTGAGGAGCACTGGTCCCTCACCCCACACCCGCGCTGAAATCACAGCCGCAGTTTATTCCTCCTCACGTTATCGCCAGGGCTGAGGGTGCTGTCACCGGGATGTGTGCGACGGCAACTGGGGACATTGCTCAGTGCCAGCGCAGGGCAGGACCTCTGCGGAGTGACCCCCGGCCACGGCAGCGAGGGACACGGCCCTCACCTGTGCGCACTCGTATGGGATGAGGCTCCTGTCGCGACAGAGGCCGGTGCAACCCCACAGGATCACAGTCTTTAGGGTTGGAAGGGACGCCTGAGATCACCCAGCCCAACCCTCTGCCAAGGGAGGGTGACACAGGAAGGCGCCCATGTGGGTTGGGAATGTCTCGAGAGAGACAAAATCCACCTGCGAGGCTCTCTGTGAGAGTCTCACCCTCACACTCTGCCCGGATGATATTCCTGTCGCGACAGAGCGCGCCAGCCGCACAGTCACCCTTTGACCAGGTGACGGTCCTGAGGTGGGGGCCAACCCCACACTCACCCCTGGACTGGATGAGGCTCCTATCACGACAGGGCGAGGGCAGTACCCACAGGACGGCTGGCGCTCCTGTCGCGACACGTGCCGGTGCAGCCCCGCGCCGTCCCCCGC